>CM032333.1:20587767-20774388 GCA_019022515.1 Quercus aquifolioides | reverse complement strand
TATATATATATATATATATATTATGATACCTTAAGTCTCACGCAATATACATTCATTATATAACTTAAAAGTAAAATATTCATTTATTTTTATTATCTACTTTTAAGTAAATTAATAAAAAAATTATTTACATATGAATTTTGATTAAACCGTGTATTGCACGGGCATAACGCTAGTATTCTTGAAATTCATTTTCTATCCCCTGAACATCCATGAAACAAATATATATAAAGCAAGGGAGTCAATCTCGTACCAGAGGTTGTACCGTTTCGGGTTTACCGTTATTTTTTATATTTATAAATATATATATATATATATATATATTGTAGGGGCGGGCTTTGGTGCTTAAGTCCAAAAGATGAATGGATTAAGGCCCAAAGAGCCCAATACAATAAATTTGTAGAGAGTGGGCTAAAAAGCTAGACTTCAATGAAGTGGACAACGCCCTCAATGGGCTAAAGATGGTAAGAGAGTAAGGAAAAACAATGAATAGACAAATGTGGTGTACATAAATTCTTCCTTGGCGATGTCTGAGGAGAGTAGTTCTTGAATATATTTCTCTTAGATTTGATTACAGTTGTTGTTCTTAATGCTATAGTGTTTTTCCTACAGATTTCCCCCCCCCCTCCCCTTTGAAGGGTCTCTCACATTATATAGCTCCCTTCAGGCGATCTTGACCCTCCATTTGTTGATCGTCCAGTTCACCACTTGAGTGTTTGTCCCATCAAACTGCTTTCCAAACCCCTTGTGAGTTGCAACGGCTAAGGCAGCACTATTCAAGGGGTCTTCTCCACATAAATGCAGCCATAAGGTTTGGTGGGATGCATTAAATGTGGGGGCAGCCACCATCCCTTCAGTTATGTCAGGGCTAACCCCCTCTCCGAAACTTTTTCTCAACAATAGGACCTCCTCTGTCAATGTGCCACTGACGTGGCCTTATTGTCTGAGCGTGTGGCCTCCTCGGCACAATAATGGACTCCTCAGCCATGGATACGACACGTGGCACAAGTACCTTATGTATATGTGTGTGTGTGTGTGTGTGTGTGTGTATTATAATAAATATAAAAGTTTACCATAAAACATTACCTCAATTCAGAACAAATTATTCATGGTTTTAGACTTTAGCATCAATTAAAAGGAAAAAAAAAAACACAATATAAAAAATTGAAAGCTTAATTGTTCATTGCATACTAAGAAAAAAAATAATACTAATAAGTTAATAAAAATAAGTTATCATTCTGCCCTTACAAAAATTCAAAAATTACAAAACTTTAAAAAAAAAAAATAAAAAAAAAAGAAGAAGCTTTTTTCTGTACCGGCCGGTATTGCTCGAAATCGGCCGGTATGGCCGATACAAGGCCGGTACGGCTGGTATTTAAACCCAATATGAAACTTTGGTGTTTCAATACCGGTATACATACCGGCCGGTACGGTATTGACTACACTGATATAAAGTGAAATAGTAAGCTAGGAAGCACGGACACTTTATTCAGGATAATAGACTTGTGTTATACATGTGTCGTACTAACAATTTTATATTATAATTTTTTAGAAATTACTCGTATTATCATGTTGTATTTGTGTCCACGCTTCCTATATAGAAAGTAACGATTGTGTATAAACAGTTCTATCTATAGGAAATGGAAAGTGTCAAATTATGCAACTCTAAGGAAATATCATATTGTGTTGTGCTTGTACATACATTTGAAATGCATAGCAGACGCAAGGTTGAAACTATCTCAAAAAAAAAAAAAAAAAGAAAGAAATGCTTCTTTCAGCTTTTTCAAAGAACATAGGAGACCTACATCATTTGAAAATTAAAAAGTTAAGCGAAGGTTTTATGGACATGTATGAGAGGACCTAGAATTGTCCGTGATATAAATTATTATTTTGTTTTTTATGATTATATACAACTAGCTTGCAACCCAACGCATATACATAGATATACTTAAAAGATATATTATTAATAGTCGTTCTTATATTTTTTTAAGCTCTTTAAAAAGTCTTGTAAGAATATTATTAGGTAGAAAATGTAAATTGTCCATTTAAATTTTTTTTTTTAATGTTTATTAATTCTAGACTCTTTGATTTTTGTATGCAATAACTCACTTGGATGGATATTTATGATGTGGTCGTACATTTGACTCCAAAATTAAGACATAAAACTCTCTCTAAAAATAAATAATTTAGAACACATAGTGCAAAATTAGATTTCAATTGTAAATCGAATATAATTGGATTTTCTCCAAGTTTTGCATATATATATATATAGGTTTTACTTTCAAGAATTTTATTTATTTCTTTTTTTTTTAAATTTCAAATTCAGAGTCAATGGTAATTTGGTGATTTCTCTAGCCACTGAAATGCACCATATATTGGTGGGTGGCGGCCATGGGTCTAAAAAATTGTACTTCCTATCCTATTTGGTTGGAGTAGTTCCCAGAGTTTTTTTTTTTTTTTTTTGCCACTTATTTATTTATTTATATAAAATCATACTCTAAATTGCTTTCATTTTGGCATATAATTCCAATCCACCTAGGAGTTGAATGAAATAGTCCAACAGCTTTGGTTCTCCCTATAGCAAACTAGACCATGTAACAATCAAATAATGTAAAATAAAAGTTTTATACATTAAAAACTGGTGAGGCCGAAGTACAATCCTATTCTATACACAAATCTATTCCAAAATTCTATCTACAAAACTCTAATCAATTTCCATTGGAAGGCCAAAAAAATTATTTTAGAAGTAAAAGGTGTCCAAATTAGCCTCCCTTTTCCCCCACTAACATCAATGTCCTTTCCATATCAACACACAACCAAAGTAAATCAATAGAGTGATGAAGATAAAAAGTCTAAGTCACATATTCAGCTAAACAAAACAATACTTGCAAACACCGCTTTTGTTCCTTAAAGTTTTTCCCATTTTTCAATTTGTTCCTTAGAGTTACAAAAGTAGCAATCAAAGCCTTCAAAATTTGTAATGTAAAATAATCCAAATCAATCCTTAAACTTTGACCCATTACCCATATACTTCCTATATAAATCATTGTATTGTCTGTGGGTTCCAGTTAGCTCAACTGGTAAAGTTTTTGATAGTTGAATAAGAGATGTGGGGTTCAATCCCTGTCTACACCAAAAATTGATTGGTGTCTTGGTCTAATGATAAAGAACTATCATCAAGAGTGGACGTCATAGGTTGAAGCTCTCTAAAAAAAAAAATTCCTTATATTGTCCCAACATTAGATTAGAGAACTATTCAACAAATTCAAGCATAAAAAAGTGGCAATATTATCCTTCTCTTTTTTTGTTCCAAGTCTATACCATGTAGCAATTATAAGTCATCATGGTGGCCTTGGGTCACTTGACGTGTCCTTGTCAATATAACAATAATTACTACAAATTACCATTTTTTTCCCCTAACTTCTTTTTATCTCAACCAAACAAAACAAATGTATATTCATTTTCTATCATTCCACTTTCCCACTCCTTCAACCAAACACACATCAACGAAATTACAAATCTTTCATTTTGCGTACTTTACTATCCTCTTACTTTTCAATAACATGATTACAAGTAGTTAAACTACACATAATACAAATATGAAAGTTGCATTACAAAATATAAATTGCTCCACATTGAGTGATTGTTGTACCTACAACACAAGGATAAATTTATTAGTATTTTATCTAGAAAAATGATATAATTTCAAACATAATTTGAACACCACAATAATAAGAAATCTTCTCATATAAATTAATGGCATATTTCATTACTATTAAACATTTTCCAAGTATAATGACATATTACCTGGGATGCATGGACGCGACGCCAAAGGAGTCGCACCTGCGTCCGACGTGGCGCGACTCGGCGATGCACGAGGGACGCCGTTGACCTCGTGTCGGGCCACGTCCTGCCACGTGGTTTCCCCGACTCGCGCCAACGCGGCTTAGATCGGGCCGACTCGAGCCGTATCGGCTCGAAACTAGCGAAACCAGCGAAATGGTCGGTTCAAGTCGAAATGGCCGAGTCAGGCCGAAATTCAAAAAAAAAAAAAAAAGGGGACAAAACGCACTGTTTGAACTTAACCTAAAACCCTAAAACTCTCTCACGAACTCTCACTTTGTCCAAACACTCTCTCTCACTCCGTCACTCGTCTCTCTTCTCTGTGGTATGCTTGGCTTCACTGAAATTCTGAATCACTCTCTGCGATGTGCTCTCTCTTCTCTGTGCTCTAGTAACTAAATCTAAATCCTTGCTTATTTAACTTTATTCTGTATATTTCTCTTGAATTTTTACTCTCTGTTTTTTTATGATTTCTCTCTTTCAAATTGCTTAGAAATGGATTGGGTATCGGGAAATTTGTGTGCTTGCTGTGTTTTTTTGCTTGTTTTTTCGGTTCTTGTGGGAGTTAAAGGGTTTTGTTATTAATATGGCTGTTGTGATTTACAAATGATGTTGGTGTTTGATTGTCTTGTTGATTATCTTTTATTTTGTTTTAGTTTCAAACTTGTGAGTTGTATTCTAATTTCCGAACATCATGTAATATTTTAGTTTCAATATTGTGAGTTGTATTTAATTTATGAACATCATGTTTTAATTATTATCTACTATTGCTCTTAAATTTGGTATATGTTTATATAATGTGAAAATGTATGCTTAGCAATATATTAAAAATATAAATAATAATTTTTTTAATAATTTTTTAATCGCCGAGTCCCGCCGCACCCGCACCCGCACCCACCTTTTTCAAAAATTGCCGAATCCCGCACCCGCACCCGAGTCCCAGAAACACACCCGTGCTTCATAGCATATTACCACGAGGTGGCAATGCACGTTGAAGAAGATTTTTATCCAAGTTATGAACCAACATCTCCAACACTGCTAGAAGTGTTCTCAACCTAAAATGACCAATAAATAAATAGCTCCATTACTTAATATTATGAAAAAAGTGAGAAAAAAGGATAATGATATATATATATATATATATATATTTTTAATGTAAGAGCATAAGTAGTCATAACCTGGTTACTCCATTGTTGAACCAATAAGGATCATGATTTTAAAGTGGCCATTTGCGATTTTAAAGAGGTAATTTCTATTTTTAAAGTGGCTATTTCTTCCTGTTGATGTGTCATTGCCTCCTGTTGACGTACCATTGCCTTTTTGAGCTTGCAGATTGTTTCTCTATCTCTGACTCTCTCTTCCTGTTGATCTACCATTGCCTTTTTGAGCTTGCGGATTGTTTCTTAATCTCTTACTCTCTCATCCTCTGATTCCACCCTATGATAAGACAAATGCGTTGTAAGATATATAATATTTAACTCAAGACATTTAATAACTAAGCATATTATTAATGTAAAATAAATTTATTATTGTGAGACATAATTAATCATCCCTCATTTATTAAGTAAACATATTTATAGTAAAACATTTTAATAACTGAACATATATATAGTAAGACAAATTTATTATAAGATATTCATTATTACCAATTTTAATGAAATACTTATTATCCACTATACTAATTGTGAGATACTAAAAATATGGTCACTTCTTTATAACCCCCTTTCAATTGATCAACCATTTAGATAAGGAGTGGCCCAAAGTCAAACCATTCATATATTGCATTACCTACATTCAGAATATGAATGGTGTCATTAGCCTTCAAAAAAAAAGAAAAGAAAAAAAAAGAAATAACAAATTCCCTCTAAAACAATTCAGTAGCAAATGAACTTCAAAATGAAGGATGTTAATTCTCCACTTGCCACCACAGTATAATGAACTTGTGAAATTGAATAACAATCCCACACATAATCAGAAACCCAACAAAGAGCCAAGTAGGAAAACTGAACTTAATCTGTAATCCACAACAAAATACCAAGTAATACTTGATATAGGAATAGAAAATGAACTATAGAGCACATAAGCAACACAACAGAACAATCAAAGAATATTTCAAATACACTAGATTTTAGCAAAAGAAACAACTAAGAAAGAAAAGGAAAAGCATACCCTTCAAACCCCCCCCCCCCCCCACCCCCCCCGCCCTTTTTTTTTTTTTTTTTTTCTATACCAGTCTAACTCTAACTATACACCATAAAATCGGAATTATTACTTGACCAACTGGTCACTCACTTATGAAATGGTTGAGGGGTCAGTGACCTTGAGAAAGAGAAAATCACGCCTAACTATACCAAATAAAAACCATATCCATTAAGGCATTTATAATCCATATTATGAAAAGCCCATGAAATTACCAGGTCCATTGACAAAGCCAAGCATGCAATCAAAACACATCCAAAAGCTTGATTTTGAACTTGTTATCCTAATAGATCATCTAAATCCATCCAAAATTGCAATTGAACCAACCAAATTGAAGTTTTCTATCCAAAACAAGCTACAATCAATAATAAATTAACCAATATCCGAACAATGGATTCAAACTCAAAGAAAAATATCAATGAATGGATTCATATAAGTTAAAAGGACCAAATGATGTTGCAAATAACCAAATATTGGCCCACATTGCTCAAAACATTTACAATCAAACCCACCAGAACCCAAAATTTAAAGTCTAAAATTGCAAACAACCACAATTACACCCCAGAATAATCTCAGATAACATTGAATACCAAAACCCATTACGTCCAATTCCTCAAAAAACCCTAAATTATCTAAGATAATTACCTGCCAATGCCACCCACCAAGGGCAGTGCCATCTTGACCACACCTTGAAGACCCACAGCACTAATTTGATCCGATTTAGGGGGTGGTGACCTTGAGAAACTGAAAAAAAAAAAGAAAAAGAAAAGAAGCTTTAGGTCCAAGTACATATCAGACACTAAAAGAAAAAAAAGGAAAATAAGAGAGAATGAGAGCTCTAATCAAGTGATAGAAAGGTAGTGAAAGAGAGAATCAATTTAGAGAGAGTTGATTTGGGGAAGGGGGGATTTGATTTGTATGACCACTACTACAGAACCTAATTGGCCGGTGAGAATCGAAACTAAACATAAATATTGGCAAATCAAAATAATGCATAAATCAATAAACAAAATTTGAAAGAAAGTTCAGGATGAAATCAAAATTTAAAGAAGGCTAGATTAGTGAGAGTGGTGGATTGGCTTCTATATCTTTCCTTTTGGGGACCCAAATTTAAAGCAAAGCAATAAGAAGCAAATGCAATGCAACTATTAGAGAGAGAGAGATGAGAGATAAATTGTGATCAACGTTATTTCAATAGAAGTAGAGTGGAGTGAGTTCTTTTTTTTTAACTACTACTATAGGAACCACCTTTAGAACTCGCCTTTTTTTAAGCATAATTTTATCATTATTCATTAATTCTACCCATGTTATTTTATGTCTTGACATAGATCAAATCAAAACAATCCAACAGTAAAATTGAGGAGCAGATATATAAAAGATAGGTAGCCTAAGAGTCAACACCTAAGCCTACTTGGAGTCAGCACGAAACAAGAGAAAACCTCTGCACGTTAGCGTATAAGGTTGGTTGGAGTCAACACCAAACCATCGAGACAATTTCTAGAGAAAGTTTATTCATAAAAAATAATCCTCCCCCAATAGGTTTATATTGTGCTTATATAGACTACTAAACCCTAATTCTAACCAACACGCTAATCCTAATAATGCCATATCTCCAAATTTCATCTCACATTCAAATTGAATCAACATATCTGCATGTATATGAGATGAAATTTGGAGATATGGCATTGTTTGAGGAATAATGCAAGAGATACAAACTATTTTACAATTGTGATTTCTAATAAGAGACCCATATCACTTATTAGAAAGTTACATGAACTTCATCATTGTACGCTGCTGGCAGCAACCACTAAAGACTTGTAAGAGGCAGGGAAGGCTATCTCCGACTACAAAGTATGGGTTTAGGCCAAACATTTACAAGTTTTTTTAACCACATAACTGCAGGTAGTGTCATGACATTTTGTTATAGTCTTAGTGTTAAAACCAGAGTCAATGATATAACTTAAATATAGCGTGCAATGTCCTCTCATAAACGACCACCAAGAATACCTCAAATCATGTCATTTACTGATACTGTGTTATGTACATGACATATTGGTTTGCATCAACGCAAATTTATGAAAAGGAAATAGTAATGCAATTTTAGATTAAATGCAAAACAATATGCCATGTACAGAACACAGTATCAAAAGGCAATGACAATATGTCAAAATGCAAGCCTCATGAAAAGGAAACACATTTTTAGATTGAATATGGTGTAGATTTGACAAGGTCTGCATATAGAAAAAAGATGATAACATCAATCTTTCATTAATATTTATCGCTTCCTGGTAGCAAATGTCTAATCCCATCATCAACCACAACCACAAAATGGAATTTAACAACTCTGACTAGTCTTGTTAGCCGTTCAAGAACAAATTAACATCCAGATGCAGTATATTGAGGTTTGAAACTTAATGTTTACTTATATAGCCACACAACAATATGTAGTATATACCAAGAATAAGATAGAACTGAGTAAAGTAAATGATGAAATTTTGAGTTGAATTGAGCTTTTACCAGAATTTCCTCTTCCTGCTCCCTACCCAATGCGAAAGTTCACCATTTTGTTTGTCGAATAAGACTGGTTTGTCGAGTAAGACAAGGTTCTCCACATAATAATCAGCACAAAATTCGGTTAGCCACCCATAAAAGCCCAAATTTTTAAGTTGTTGGCTCTGAGGGTCATATGAAGAGAGCCTCCCATAATTTCCTAGGCCTGCTTTCATAAATATATGACCATTCTTTTGGAAACCTAACACACTTATAAATTCTCCACTGAGATTAATAGTGAACAGTTTGGTCCAAGACTTGACAACACCACATTCTTTCATCACCCAAATGAAACAACAACGTTTGTTGTCCACAAGCTCAATATATACTACAGAAAGTGATCCCCTAAATCCGAAAATATCATAAAGAGTCTTCGCTCCGAATTTTGGCAATGCTATCATGTGAAAAACCTCATCACTTAAATCAAATGACAAAACAGATGGACAAACTTTTAATCTAGGGTTATTGATGCAATCTCTCACCCCAAAATGGACAGCCCCATTTATAAAGGCATCCCTGCGACACCAGACATCAAACTTAATCCCAGGCGAAAGCGAGGCGGCAGCACTAGCTTTTCTTCTCCAAGAGCCCTCTTTAAGAGAGTAAACCTCAACCAGACGTGGTTTGGTTGAATATGCAATCCTCACCACCTTATAATCATTGGTCCTTGCATCAAATCCAAACCCGGAACGAGATAAAACATGGTCGTAATCCCTGGGAAGGGTAATGAATTTTCTAATACAGGGATTCCAAAGAATGAACTGCTCATATTGAATAAGGCAGAACAATCCCTTCACGGAACCGATTAACCCAAAACAATTCGTTAGTGGGAACTCAACATTCTGATACTGATCAAATGAGGAGTAATTGTGGATGAATTTGTAGTGCTCTACTTTGTCTGTATTATCGAAGTGCCTAAAAATTAATTTGTTGGAATTGGAGGTATGTGAAAGTGATTGAGTGAGATGGGAATCGATGAAGGCAGAGCTTGCGATTAGAGAGTTCCATGATTTTGAAACGCACCTGAATCGAATTAGGGATTTCGCGGGTAGTCGGTACAGTATCTCACGCACCACTTCGTCTGGGAGATAGTCCGACATTTCTCTTTCAATTCGAAGATTTGAGGACTTGAGAATGGCGTAAGCATAAAGAGAGATGGACGAGTGTTCACTGAACTATATGCCGTCTCAAGTTGTCTACTCGAGTAATAGTTTAGTTTAGAGTTCAGCAAACATGTTTGTATCTTGGGCTGAAGTTCATTTTAAATTCTTCTCCCAAAAAAATTAATTTTAAATATGATTACAAAAAAAAAAATTTCATTTTAAAAAAACTTTTGTGTCAATTGTCACTTTCATCCCGTAATTTTAAACTTTGTGTCAAACTAGGTGGAAAAAATAAAAATAAAAAAAATACGTAAAATACTGGTAACATTATGAGATTTGAGTTAATGTCATTTAGGTCAAAGATTTTTCAAATTTAATCAACTCGGTCTCTAAACCAGTAAACCTAACTTGGGCCCTGAACCATTACTCATTTTTTTGATATCTATTACAGTGATTAGAGACTAAATTTGTCAGTTTTGAAAAAACCTTGAACTTAGTTGACATGAATCCAAACTGCAACGTCAACTGTATTTTACCACCCCCCCCCCCCCCAAAAAAAAAAAAAAAAAAAAAACTCACATGAGCTAATAGTTACAAAAATCCATAATCTACAAATTTTTGTTTAATAGTTAAAATTAATTAGATAACATAATTAATAGGACAAAATGCAAAATTCACACTCTAAGTTTCACCACTTTTAATTTCAATCCTTTATATTTGCATTCTGTCATTTCAGCCATTAAAGTCTCAATCCTCCTCAATTCAGTCCTCCTTTAACATTCTGTCTATATCTGCCGTTAACTTGCCCAACACAACGTCGTTTTGACCATAATTTAATTATTTATTTCTTAATTTAAAAAATGTTAATTAAAATAAAACCCAAAGAAACTAAACCTAGAAAACCTAGAAAATTAAACCCTTACCCAAAGGTGTATTGACTAGAGCCAAGTACACCTCCTGGAGCAAAGCCACCACACACACCTCCTGGAGCATAGCCAAGCCACCGAGAAACCCTAGAGCTGGGCTACAGAGAAACACCTCGCAATCTCTTTCTCCCTCTCAGTCTCTCACTTATCAAGTTAGAAGGGATTTTGGTGGTGTTGTTCATGTTCTTCAGATGAGGTGGGTAGGGCTATTTTAATTTATGGGTTTTTAAAAAAAAATTAAGAAATAAATAATTAAATATTAAATTATGGTCAAAACAACGTTGTTTGGCAAGTTAATGGTAGTTATGGATGAAATGTTAACGGAGGACAAACTGAATTGAGGAGGATTAAGAGTTAAAGGACTTAAATGACATAATGCAAACATAGATGACTAAAATGAAAAGTGATAAACTTAGAGAGTGAGTTTTGCATTTTGGCCTAATTAATACTAAAATTTTTTCTCACACAAAAAAAAGTGTAGTAACATGGACAGAGAGAGCTAATAACTTTTATGAACTTGAAATTATTTGGTTTGAATTATGACAACACAAAGCATTTTTATTACTTCTTCCTTTGTAATCTCTCATCTAAATCCTCCATCAATTTGATTATCAAATATCGTTAACACCTTTGATTATAAAAATTGGTGATTCAGATTCTCTAGAGTTTCTGGATACTCTACCATGTAGAGTTTCTTACATCCTGACCATTCTTTTAAAATAAATGGTCAAGATACTGCCACCTCATAAACCTATTAATACATGCCTAAATCACTCTTTCAAAAAATAAAGAACACTAATATATTTCCATTAAAAGTTAGACTATTAAATACTAACGCAAAAACACCCCCACCAATTTTTACGCTTATATCATCAATCCGACAAATTCATTCCGACATCAATACCCTTAAGCTTTGTTTGGGAGTTCATAAGGGAATAAAATAAAATGGAATAGAATTATCACAAGGGAATGGAAAGGAATGGAATGTATTTAAGCAAGGGAAAGGAATGGAAAATAAAGAAATGAAATGGAATTAAGTAACCTTGATTGGATGTTTTAAAATAAAGGAATGGAAAGAAATGAAAATGAATGGAATGTAAATAATCTTGTTTAAGAGTAACATATAGGGAATAGAATAAAACCATTTTATGACAATAATACTATTAGACCCATATTTTAAAATAAAGGGTTGAATATATATGGGTATTTTAGGAGTTTTAATAAATAAATAAAAAAACTCATTAAATCTAATTTCATTCCCTCTCATTCCTCCTAATTTCGGAAGGAATGAAAATTTGAGATTTTAAGGGAATAGAAAGGAATGAGTGTTCCCTCCTACTTAGCCTTCATTTGGGAGGAGCGAATGAAATAGAATGGAAATAAATGAAAAGTATAATTTTAGAATATTCTTCTGTTATCTTGTTTTGGATTTTTAATGGAGGGAACGTAAAGTTCATTATCTTGTTTGGGAGTTTAAGTGAGAGGGAATAGAATGGATAGGAGGGAACACTCATTCCTCTCTATTCCTTTAAAACCTCAAATTTTCATTTCCCCCAAAATTGGAAGGAATGGGAGAGAATGATATTAGATCTAATGAATTTTTTTACTAAAACTTCCAAAATACTCCTATATATTCAACCTTTTATTTTAAAATAAAGCTCTAATAGTAATATTGTCATAAAATGATTCTATTCCATTCCGCCTATGTTACTCTCAAACAAAATTACTTACATTTCATTCATTTCCATTCCTTTATATTTTAAAACATCTAATCAAAATTACTTAATTTCATTCCATTCCATTCCTTTTTCTTACTTAAATACATTATATTCCATTCCATTCTCTTATGATAATTTCATTTCATTCCCTTATGAACTTCCAAACGAAACCTTAAACTCTCAAACAAGAGAATGAACTTTCCATTCCCTCCATTAAAACTCTCAAACAAGAGAAGGGAAGAATATTCTAAAATTATTCTTTTCATTTCATTCAATTCCCTCCTCCCAAACGAGGGCTTACTATACAGCTCAAGATAGAGTTTATGGACCAAGGTTTAGGTCATGACCCATGGAGTCGACTTTCTAATAGATTGAGAAGAAAGAGCTCAAGAACAATTGCACGAAAGCTCTCTTACTGACCATTTTTCATTTTAATTTTTTCCCCCCAAAGAAAGAATTAATATTATTTCCTCTCAAAGAAAGAACTAACAAGTGATGTTTGGATGATCCAAAAAATAAAGGAAAATTTATTCTTTGAATTATCTTTTTCTTTTTCTTTTTTTGTTTGCTTTGCTGTCTTTTCTTTCTACAAGAAAACAAGTAGCAAAATGAAAATTTTTACCAAAGTTTGGAATTTTATGTCATGACTTTTCTTGCATGCTATTATTTGTGGGTTAAAATACTGAAAATTTTAAGGAGAGTAGTTATCTTGGATGATTCTGAGTATCATTCGAATTAATGGGAAGAATTGCTTTAGTGTATTTTTTTTTGGTTTCTCAAGAAAATAAAAGTTTATTAAAATAGAAGTTTAACCAGTTTAGAATTGTATTAATGGATTGCTGATATGATAGTATCTTAACCACTTATTTTAGAAGAAAGGTGAAGAATTAAAGTTATCTATTTTATAGAAGCACCTAAGAACTCTAAAAGATCTCAATCCAAAAAATGTATAACAATTTCAAAACATATATCACTGCGATTTATCAGATGCTTTAAATACTAAACTTTTTCTTTCTTTTAAATAGTATACAATATCAACAGAAGAATTTAAAAAAAAAAATTTATATTTTGTATTTTATTAGGGTAAAATATTGCTTTCCTTATATTTGAATTTCATTTTTTTATTCCTAAACTATAAAAAGCTCATTTTTTATCCTTATACTTTTCATCGACCTTTTTTCATTTGTTTAGGGATGAAAACAAAGACACAAAAAAAAAAAAAAAAAATCAATAATTTAGGAATAAAGAAAGAACTTTTTTAAAGTTGAATAACAGAAAGTATAATATTTTCAATAGGTTAAGAATGAAGAACAAGTATAAGGATGAAAAAGAAACTTTATACAAACTTTAATGACCAAAATAATATTTTTCATATTTTAACATTTGGTATTACATGACTAGAGAAAACTAAATTATGATATGACTAGACATTAGAGGAAAATTGTAACTTTCCTTGAATCATTATTAACTATAATATTTTATAGATGGTATGTTTGGTTAGTAAAAGTTTGAGCATGAGTATCTTTATTTTTATTTTTCAAATTTAGTTCAAATAAAAAACTTATCAAATTAGTTGAAATTTAAAAGGTCTTTTATAGAAAGCTGACACAAGCACTTAAATTGAATGAACATATCTGCGTGTATATGAGATGAAATTTGGAGATATGGCATTGTTTGACGAATAATGCTAGAGATACAAATTATTTTACAAAATTTTTTACAAATTGTTGATGTGGTGAGTGATTATTGGTAAATGAAAAAGTGATATTAATGATGAATTTAGATGAAAACCAATAAGAGGTTGGCCACATTAACATTTTGTAAAAATGTTGTAAAATAATTTGTGATTGTAGCATTACTCTTGTTTGAGTAGTTTGAGAAGCAAAAGGAGGAAGTTTGTGAGATAGGCGAGAGAAATGAGGAGAGATAGAAGACTGAACCTTAAAAAAAAAAAAAAAATAATAGTAATAATTTCTTTCTCCTATTTTATTTTTTGATATAGAAGTTGAGAATTTTATTTTACTGTAATGTATTTTTTATAAATGAAATAATTGTAACTATTAATTTTAGTGACCACGTAATTGATAGGAACAGACAAAAGGAATGATATCAAACACCAAAGGGAAAAGGTCTAAAAACAGGATTAAAAACAGGATTATCCTAAACTTAGAGGGTGTAACTTACATTTTAGTCTAAAATTTAAAATTATCCAATCCAAACAGGGCTTTAGACAGAGCTTAGAATAGGGAAAAAAAAGCTCTAGACATTAAGAACAATGGCTGCTATATTTCGCCACTGAATCCTTCTATTCTATGTAGTGTTATTACCTGCAACAAAAATGATAATAATAAAAGAAGTTAATCTTCGTTAAAAAGAAATTCTCAAATTAGCAGCCATACTCCCCAATCATTTCGCAATGACAAACACATTACCAATACAACAACAAAACACAAGAATTGTCTCCCATTACACACCATATCTCATAATCACTTCAAAATCATAGTCACATTACCTATATATTGTAATAAACTATAACAAAGTAAAACCATAGTAACATATACTATATCGTAATAAACTATAACAAATTATACACCAAGCATTGTCCAAGAAGTGTCAATTTTATGGCATCAAGAATCCAAACAACCAATGAATTCTAATCAACTCTTCAACAAATAAAGACATAACAACACACCCAAATCAAATCAATATCCTATAAAGAAGTAAAGAAACGACACAAATTTTCTCATTACGTACCATGCTCCCCAAACATAGTCACATAGAAAATATTCCTGAAAGTTATTTTCTTTCCCCTTATTATCCATGAAACAAACATGTACAAAGGGGAATAATACTAATTGATTAGTTCAGGTAGGAGAATTCCCTGTCTAGAAACAGAATTAGAAAACAAAATTAGAAAGTAACAATTGTCTATTAAAAGTTCTAGCTAGAGGAAGGGGAAAAACAAAAAATGTCAAAACTATGTAGCTTTAAGGGTATATCATATTGTGTTGTACTTGTACGTGCATTTGAAATGCGTATATTCTGAATATTTACCAAGCAAAAATGATTCTTTCAACTTTTCCAAAGAACATAGGAGGCGTCATTGAAAATTAAAAAGGGAAGTGAAGTTTTATGGTCGTCTATGAGAGGACCTAGCATAGTATGTGATATCAAGTATTATTATCTTAACAATGATTATTATCATTGTTAAGATAATATGCAGTTGATTTGCTTCCAAGAATTTTCTGTATTTTATTTTAAATTTTTTTTTTAATTTGGAGTGAATGGTAATTTGGTGATTTCTCTAGCCACTGAAATGCACTATTGGTGGCCATGAGTCTCAAAAATTGTACTTCCTTTCCTATGGTTGTAGTAGTTTCTAGCATTTTTATTTCCGCTTTTTTATTATTATTATTATATAAAAACATAGTCTTTTTTTTTTTTTTTTTTTTGAAAAAATATAAAAACATAGTCTTAATTGCTTTCATCTTCGGCATATAATTCCAATCCACCTAGGAGTTGAATGAAAAAGTCCAACAGCTTTGGTTCTTCGTTTTGAGGGTGTGCTTACCTTTCTTTTATTAAGTACAATTGCCCAAAAGAAACATAAATTGTGATTGCTTACTTTCATCATCCTCCTTCTGTAGAACATAACAAATTACCATAGATCTGGTTTTCTCCCTATAGCAACCAGACCATGTAACAATCAAATAATGTAAAATAAAAATCCTATTCTATACACAAATCTATTCCAAAATTCTATCCACAAAACTCTAATAAATTTCCATTGGAAGGCCAAAAAAATTATTTTAGAAGTAGGTGTCCAATTTACCCTCCCTTCCCTACTAAACATCAATATCCTTTCCATATCAACACACAACCAAAGTAAATCAATATGGTCGTCTATGAGAGGACCTAGCATAGTATGTGATTTTTTTTTTTTTTTGGATAGGTAATGAGACTTTTGTTGAGAAAAAATTGAACATGATGTTCACGATGGTGAACACTTTGAACAATAAAACAAATACAAAAAAATCAAGAGCTAAAGGAAATAGAAACTAAAAAATCAGATACAGCAGTACAGTTCGTACACCCCCAAACACGAGCCCAAAGAAACAGAGTACGAAAAAGTAAACATTTTAGATGCTCCAAAGTTCTCGCCTTGTCTTCAAAAATGAGGGCATTACGTTCCTGCCAGACTAACCACAACATAGCATGTGATATCAAGTATTATTATCTTAACAATGATTATTATCATTGTTAAGATAATATGCAATTGAATTGCTTCCAAGAATTTTCTGTATTTTATTTTAATTCGGAGTGAATGGTAATTTGGTGATTTCTCTAGCCACTGAAATACGATATGGTGGCCATGAGTTTCAGAACTCGTACTTCCTTTTCCTATTTGGTTTAGTAGTTTCCAGCTTATTAAAAAAAAAAAAAGTCTAAATTGCTTTCTTCTTTGGCATATAACTCAAATCCATCTAGGAGTTGATTGAAAGAGCCCAACAACTTTGGTTCTTCTGATTTGCTTACACTTTCATCATCTTCCTTCTATATAACATAACAAATTACCATAGATCTGATTTACTCCCTATAGCAAACCAGACCATGTAACAATCAAATAATCCTATCCTATATTTTTCTATCAGTACAATAAAAGTTTTAATGTTTTATACATAAAAAGGGGTGAGGCCGAAGTACAATCCTATTATATTTTCAAAATTCTATTCCATAATTATCTCCGCAAAACCCTAATCAGTTTCCATTGAAAAGCCAAAAAAATTGTTTTTAGAAGTAGAAGGTGTCCAATTTAGCCTCTCATCCCCATTAACATCAATAACTTTTCCATATCAACACACAACCAAAGTAAATCAATAGAGTGAGAAAATAAAAAGTCTACACCATATTTCAGCTAGACAAAATAGTACTTAGTTTTGGACAAACACCACTTTTGGTGCTTAAAGTTCATCCCATTTTTCAATTTGTTCCTTAGACTTTCAAAAATAGCAATCAAACCCTTAAAATTGATAAAATAATCCAATTTTTTCCTTTGGTCCTCAAAATTTGACCCATTATCCCATTTCTCTTCCTATTTCGTATTTTCCCGACATTGAAATAGAGAACTATTCAACAAATTTGAGTTTAGAAAAGTGGACAATATATCCCATTTTTTTGTTCCATGTCAATACCAAGTAGCAATCATAACTTATAAGCCATCATGGAGGCCACATGTCACTTGTAATATACCAAAGATTACCGTTGTATAATTGATTTTTAAACCATTACTTCTACATTGCTCAGTAGCTCAAGAGTTAAGGAATATGGTGTGTTCCCTTTTTAGGGTTCATTGAGTCATGCCGTTGAGTGTTGTGGAACTTATAGCAAGTTCGTTAGGCAAGTTTAATAGACTCAAAACTAAGGTACTTTAGAATATGATCCCTCATTGTCTTATGTGAGTCATATGGAGGGAAATGAATACACATACTTTTGAAAGGGATGAAAGGTTGATTCATGAGTTGAAACTTCTTTCAAAAATTGTTTGAATAAGTAAATGCTTCAGGTTTTGTTACTTTCATGTCCCTGCCAGACATGCTTGATTTTTGTACTTTTATTGTTGTTTAGTTTCTTTTTCTTTGTTGCCTTTTAGTAGGCTACTTGTGTATCTTGTTTAATCTTTTTGTCATTTCAATTTCAATGAAGTTTATTATTCATCATAAATAATTCTTAAGCCATTTGGAAGTTTTTTATCATAAGTATGCCCAATCACATGACATATTGGTGTCAAGATTAGCATGTAGACAACATTAGATCATTCTAAAAACTTTAAGGATTTGATTACTACTTTACAAACTCTAGGGGCCAAATTGGAAAATGAGGCAAACTTTAATGATTGGTGTTTGCCTGTTATTTTTTATATTTTTAGAACAAATACTAGGGTTGTCACTAGGGTTACCCTGATGAAACTCCCACACTCAATACAATGTAATAAATTTAATCAGTCAAAACCCCAAGCAAAACATCATGACTCTACCTACAGTTACACTTACACAGTTACAACTTAAATGTTTGGGCCCATCCCATTCCCATATTTTGTTGAATATACATTGATGCAAACCAAAATGTAATGTACCAAACACAGTATCAGAAGGCAACCGATGGCTGATCATTACAGAAAAATATGAGCAATACTTATGAAAATTAAGTGTAAAACACATTTTCATATTGAATATGGGTTAGATGTGACAAGTTCAGCACCTACAAAAAGATAATAACATCAGCCTTCTGTTTATATTTTCAGTTTCCTGCTTCCAAATTTGGACATTTAAATGTCCAAGGTCAAAACTCATTATCAATCACAACCACAAGATCGTATATAACAATTATGACTATTAATGCCATTCAAGAACAAACTACATCCAAAAGCCATATATTGATATTTGCAATGTAATGTTTACTTATAGCCACACAACAATATCTAGTATATACCAAGAATAAGATAGAACTGAGGAAAGTAAATGCTGAAATTTTGAGTTGAATTAAGCTTTTACCTGCATTTCCTCTTCCTGCCCACTCCCTTTCTTGAAACTGCATCATTTGGTTTGTGGAGTAAGACAAGGTTCTCAGTATAATTATCAACACATTGTAATGCCTTCCCAACACTCCCCAAATTCTTAAATTGTTGGCTGTCAGGGTCATACGAAGAGAGCATGTACGAAGGTAATAAATCTAACTCCATATTTTCCTTTTTGAAGAAGTGGAACATGCCCTCTGGTAGTATAGACTCTATATCCTTCATTAATACATGACCATTCTTCCGGAGACCGATTACTGATAAATATCCTTCACTGTGATCAAAAGTAAACTGTTTAGTCCAAGAATCAACAACTCCATACTCTTTCATCACCCAAATAGAACATTTGCTGGGTGTATGCCTTTCGCATATTAGGGAATGTGATCCCCTAAATACTGAAGCATTAATCCATCCATGTGTGGCTATACTATCTGGCAACGATATCACATGAAAAACCTCATCCCTCAAATCAAACGACAAAAATGCTGATTCATTAGAATTCGGCATAACCTTTACTGTGAAATGGATAGCCCCATTTAAAGAAGCTGCCGGACAATTATATCCATTAAAACGAATATTAGGCGGAAAAGAGGTGCTAGCATCAATCATTTTCCAAGAACCCTCACTAAGAGAGTAAACCTCAACCAGAGTTGGCTTCTTTTTCATGTAATACGGATTATCTGGAAGTGCAATTATCACCACCTTATAATCATTGGTCCGTGAATCAAACCCGAATGCTGAATGACATTGAACATTACCGTCCGTCTTGATCTTAATGCAATGCTTAGGTAGGATAATACATTTTCTAATAGAGGGATTACATAGGATAAAGCGCTCTTTCTCATAAAGGCAGAACAAACCATTCACATAACCAATAAAGACACATTTGTGAATACGACTACGACGCCGAGTCGTTAGTGGGAACTCCAGATGTTCAGTTCGATCAAACGAGTCATTGTGAAATAATCTGTACTGCTGTAAATTGGGTTTAGTAGCAAAGTCCCTAACAATTAATGTGTTGTTGGAGTTGGAGGGGAGTGAATGTGATCGAGTGAGGTGTGAATCGATGAAGTCAGAGCTTGTGATTAGAGAGTTACATGATCTTGAAACGCACCTGAATCGGATTAGGGATTTGACCGGTAGACTGAGCAGGATGTCACGCACCACTTCGTGTGGGAGATAGTCTGACATTTCTTCTTTCTCTTCACCCAGTTGAAAAGTTTGAGGCTTGAAACACCTCGGAATGGTGTAAACTAGTTGGATGAGTGTTCAGAGAACTATGCTGTCTCAGCTCGTCTAAACACTGTCACTTCCATCCCTATATTTTTGGTTTAGTTCAGCAAAATAAAATGTTTTGCACTTTTAGTCCCTATATTTTGACTTTTTTTTTTTATTTTAGTCTCTATATTTTATTTTTTTCACTTTTAGTTCCTAAATCAATTAACGTCCTTCAATTTAGTCCTTTCCGTCACCCACCTAACAGAAAATGCTGACGTGGCTGATGGCACAGTAAAATAATAATTAAAAATTTTATTTTGGCATTAAAAAATTGCCACATTTATTAATTTTAACTAAATGAAAAAAAAAAAAAAAAAAAACTCGGGAAGAACATGATGAAAACAAGAACTCCAACCCAGATCAAAGAACTCAAGAACACAAACCTAAACACAAAATTTTCTTTCCTGACCCGTGACTGCCCTCAAATCACAACCACAAATCCACTGGAATCTGCCACAAAACCATCAACTATCCACCACAAATCCAAAACAATAAACCCATCCACTACCCACACAAACCCATCGGAGCAAACTACCCCACCCAAATCTGATTAAAAAAAAAAAAAACTCAGCTAGTCCAAGCGCCATTCCTCTTCGATCTGAGAACGAAACCCATCACCAAACTCCAATCTGTGAACGAATCCCACCACCAAACTCCGATCTATGCCATCACCGAAACCTACCACCAAACTCCAATCTCAGCCATTGAAACCCACCACCAAACTTCAATCCAGCCACTGAAACCCACCGCCAAACTTTAATCCAGCCACCAACCATTACCAATCCAGCCATCGAACAATCATGCAACCCATCATTGACCGACCCAAACTCTGATTTGTGCCATCACCAAAACTCCACCATAGATGCCGATTACCACAAACCCACACCCTCCACCATGCCGATCCACAAACTCAGATCTCCACAACGCCGATCCCCACAAACCCACGCCCTCCACCTCACCATGGCAAGTCGGCAACACCATATGCACAGAAACCCACAAAAAAAAAATGCCAAAGAGAGAGACCCATTGATTTGAGAGAGGAGCTTGAGGCATATGGGTATGGGTTTGGGTTTGAGCAAAATCAAGAGATAAAGAGAGTTCAAGAAGGCTAAGCACCAAGATAAAGGGAGAAAGAAGAAAAAGAAAAAGAAAGAAAGAAGAAAATGAAAGAATGGAGGCGGAGAAACTGAGAGACCGATTTGGGGAAGAAAAAGAAAAAGAAAGAAGAAAACAAAAAAGAAAAAGAAACCCACAAGCACTGTTGAGATAGGAGAGTTTCAAAGAGTTGTGATCTGGGATTGTGGTGTTTTGATCTGTATTGGGCTTGATTTTTTGTTTTTAATTTTTTTATTTAGTTAAAATTAATAAATTAATTTTTTAATATAAATTTTGACGTGGCAATTTTTTAATGCTAAAATAGATTTTTTAATTATTATTTTACTATGTCGTCAGCTATGTCAGCATTTTCTGTTAGTTGGGTGAAAGTAAGGACTAAAATGAAGGGCGTTAATTGGTTTAGGAAGTAAAAGTGGAAAAAATAAAATGTAGGGACTAAAATGGAAAAAAGTCAAAATGTAGGGACTAAAGTGCATTTACGCCATATATATATAGTGCTTTTTGGGTTGGCCGAAAAAATATATATACATCCGTCTAACTTTCATCCCAAAATTTTAAATTTACAAGTCATTTCCATCTATTCTTTTAGAAAAGTTCTAGTAATGCAAATTTTTTTACAATTTTTTGCCACAACTGTAACGTGCTGTGATTGATGAAGAAAAAATAGTGGGTCCACGTGTAAGGGATGACTAACCACTCACAGCCTGCAGCATTGGAATTGTTGTTAAAAAAATTGTAGGATAATTTGTGGACCTACTACTACATTTCTCCTTACATACATCGGTTGGCCTTTATCTTATCTTTTTATCACTTTCCAAAATAGAAAGGTTAGAAGTCTTTTTTTTTTTTTTAACATTATTTTATCATATACCATTAATAACGTGTCATCTCGATAATTGACAATTGTGAAATATTTTGATAACATTTTTGTGGCCCTAGGCTTATTACAACTTTGTCTTTTCCCAATTGTTAATATATTCTATTGTGATTAGAATAATATTACTTTCACCTTGGTCTAATACTGACGTCATTTTTTTTTATTTTGTACAAATTACAACAATTCATATTGTTGTGTCCATGCATTTATTGTTTCAAGAATTTTGTAATTTATTACTTTTATAATTATATATAATTCTAAAGTTATAAAAAAAAAATAGTATTTTGGAAGAGTCTAGTAATTTAATTAATACTTTATACATATACTAGTCTTATCATACGCGTTTTGCGAATGCATTGAGGCTTTATTTTTTATTTTTTATATTGTCATAATTTTTCATTCATTCTAATTTGAGGTTTACACGTTTTCTCATTATTATTATGCATTTAGAACTACTAATACAACCAAGAATGTCATGAGGCTAGTTTCAAAAAATGAACAAATATTACACATTTATTTTATAGCAAAAAAAAAAAAAAAACCTGCTTTTTTATTTTATATATAAAGTTTATTTTGAGCATCTAATTTCAAAGTAGATAAAACAATTTGAAAATTATCTAAAGAGTGGCTCTATTTTTTGGGCAATGTTCTAGTAGGAGTTAAGAGTTATATTTTTACCAGATTGTTCTTTAGTTTTGTTTCAATTTAAACATAGAAGCGTAAGAGCATTTTTGAACCAAAAAAATGAGGACCCAAATAGGGAAAGCCCCTTAAATGGTAGTAGTAGTAGTGTATATATGTGTATGTGTGTGTGTGTAATATATATATATATATATATATATAATCTTTTTGTCTGAAGTCCTCCTTAAATTTGGTAGCCATATATACACCCAAAATGCTTAGATGGTTGAGAATGAATTTGACATCCAGAAAGAACCACAAAATATCATATTAGAAAACAACCCATGGTTGAGAATGAATTTGACATCCAGAAAGAACCAAAAATATCATATTAGAAAACACCCCATCATTGTAATCCTCAAAATCAAAATTTTAAAATAAATAAAAAGGCAAATAAGGTCTTAAGTTCGAACTACCACTAACTGTTCATGGAGTTTTAGAAATATCTCATGGGCAAGAAATGGAATAGTCTGGTCACAAGTTAATACTACTTCACAACTTTTTTATATCAAGAAAAAGAGAGAA
The DNA here is from genome assembly GCA_019022515.1 of Quercus aquifolioides. Taxonomy (NCBI): domain Eukaryota; kingdom Viridiplantae; phylum Streptophyta; class Magnoliopsida; order Fagales; family Fagaceae; genus Quercus; species Quercus aquifolioides. The sequence goes on along the minus strand of CM032333.1, from coordinate 20,750,998 downwards.
TGCTTGAAATCTTTCAGTCCAAACTTGTCCAAAATTAAGAGATCATAATGTGACGAAGTAAAGAGACACAATCATGTTCAGGGTTTCTACAAGCAAGTGGTATGAACTATAGTTCATGTTCTCGTATTTCATAAACCATTATATGTTTGATTGGACTGAGAAGGGAAAGGACGGAAAAAGGGCGGTGGAGGGGGGATATAATCTTCCCAAAATAGAGAGAAAAGAAGGGGAAATTGGATGTGAATTAAAGATGAGTAATAAGCCTTTTATCCAAGTTATTGTCGATTATTATTATTTTCTTTTTACTACAAATTATCATTTCTTATATAGTACAAGTATAAATGGTAATTCTCTTAAAAAGTATCATTTATTTCCTTTCACTTTTCCTCTCAACTAAACAAAGCAGAGCTATATTCATTTTTTATCATTCTACTTTTCTATTCCTTCAACTAAACACACATCAAGAAAAATACAAATATTTTCTTTCCAATAACATGATTACAACAAGTAGTTCAAATACACATGAATACAAGTTATAACAAGTTGTTAAAATACACATGAAACAAATATGAAAATTTCCAAGTTCAGCAATAGGTTATAATCTTTTCAGATTATTATTTATTAGTTACAAAATACAAATTGCTCCACACTGAATGATTGTTGTGCTAAACCCACAACTTATATTTCTTACCTACAACACAAAGATAAAATTTATTAGTATCTTATTTATAAAAAATAATAATTTCAAACATAATTCAAAAACCACAATAACTTAGCTTCTCATATAAATTAATTGCATATTTTATCACTATCAAACAAGTCCAACATTATTAATTGCATAATTCATTACTGTCAAACAAGATATATGATATTTAACTCAAGACATAACTAAGCATATTTATTAATGTAAAATAAATTTATTATTGTGAGACATAATTATCCAACCTTCATTTATTAAGCAAGCATATTTATTGCAAAAAATTTAATACTTGGACATATATATTGTAAGACAAATTTATTATAAGATATTCATTATTAACAATTTTAATAAAATACTAATTATCCACTATACTAATGGAAAGATACTAAAAATATGGTCACTTCTCTATAACCCCTTCCGATTGAACAACCATTTAGATGAGAAGTGGCCCAAAGTCAAACTAATCATATAGTGCATTACCAACAATAAAGTACAATAAGTGTTGGTAAAAGCAAGAAGCGCACTTAAACACAAAGACCTCTTGGAGCCTAGGCACAAAGCACAGATGCACACTTGATTAAAGTGAAGCAAACATTTTTAAAGAATAATTCTTAATGAAAAATACAACAAACAAATGATCAAATTATCATATAAATTGAAATAAAAAATTTCATATAACACAAAAATTACAATCAAGTCATTTTATTTTTTTGATCAGCTAGATATGAATACTTCACTTCCATGTAATATCCTTTCTTAAATCTCCGATACCCATAATTTCCTATGACTAATGAATAATATTAGTTACTAATTTAATCATTTAATGACTATAAGTCTATAAGAATTAGTCTATTACGTTCAACATCAACCACTGAAGTAACTAAGCCATTATCACAAATATATTATATCTTTTTTTTTTTTGTTGTTGCATGAATGAAATAAGAATATGAGGATGTAGCAATCTGGTAATTGGTACTGAGCAATATCCAAAAAAAAAAAAAACTAGGCAGGTTACTGTTTCAAGGAGAAAAAATCAAGAAGAAATAAAAATAATAGTAGAGAAGAACGAGGTTGTGGGTTTCAGGACAAGTTACACTCAAAAAAAATTTTTTTTTGATACATCATACTAAAAATATGCCAAATTAATGGTTTATATCAATATGTCAAAATCCTATAGTTTTACTCCAATTTTGGCTTATTTTTTTGAAAAATATAAAAATATAAACACCAAAATGCACCTAAAGTGCGCTTCTTTGAATGAGCCTAGCTTTTGAGGCAAAAAATGGTGGAGCCTTAGGACTTCGCACTTTGAGCTTAAGCGCGCTTTTACCAACATTGTGAACAATGTCATTATCCTTCAAAAATCCTTCTAAAATTCTTGACCTCATGATATTTTCCAAATGGCAAAAGGCAGCAAAAAAAAAATTACAGAAATACAACACTCCCTCTAAAAAAAATTCAGTAGCAAATGAACTTCAAAATGAAGGATGTTAATTCTCCACTTGCCACCACAGTATAATGAACTAGTGAATTTAAATAACAGTCCCACACATAATCAGTGTCCCAACAAAATGCCAAGTAGAAAAACTGAACATAATCTGTAATCCACTACAAAAGTACTACTTGATATGAGAATAGAAAATGAAATATAGAGCTCCTAAGCAAGACAACAAACCAATCAAAGAAACTTTTGAATACACTAGATTGTAGCAAAGGAAAAAACTGAGAGAAAAAGAAAAGCATACCCTTCTCCCTTGTTTAACTCTTATAGTACACCATAAAATGGGAATACAAAATACTACTTAACCAATTAGTCACTCACGCATGAAATGGTTGAGGAGAAACCAGAACAGTGACCTTGAGAAACGAGAATCATGCATAACTATGCCAAATAAAAACCATATCCAATAAAAAAAATTTATAATCCATAATATGGAAACCCATAAAATTACCAGATCCATAGATAAAACTGAGAATACGATCAAAACCTATATCCAAACGCTCAATTTTCAAAACCTATATCAGTCCATTAGTTCTAGTACAAGATTTCCCTGTCCAGAAACGAAATTAGAAAGTAATGAACAATTGAACGTATATACAACAATATCAGCTAGAGGAAGTGGGGAAAGTGTCAGATAATGTTAGCTCTTAAGGATATATCATACTTTGTTGTGCATACATTTGAAATTTGTATATTATGAATTTTAACCAAACAAAAATGCTTCTTTCAACATGTCCAAAGTTTATAATGGACCCACATTACTTGTTAAATAGTTACATGAACTTTATCATGACATGAACATGGTGCTGGCAGCAACCACTAAAGACTCATAAGAGGTGAGGGAAGGCTTGTTCCAACCACAAAGTATGGGTTCAGGCCAAACATTTAAACATTATTTTAAACCATATAACTGCAGGTAGTGTCATGATGCTTGTTATGGGTTTAGCTCAATGATATATCTTAAATATAGTACGCAAGGTCCTCTCATAATGATCATCAGGAATACCTCAAATCATAAGTCAATTTCTGATACTGTGTTCTATATATGATTTTTTTTTTTTTGATAAAGTATAAAAATATATAAATCAGAAAAATGAGTCACTCAAGTATATAGGAAGTATACTGGGCATTTTGTACATGACGTTGTTTTGCATCAATGTAAATTTATGAAACGGAAATAGTAAAACGCATTTTTAGACTAAATGCAAAACATGTCATGAATGAAACACAATATCAGAAGGCAATAACAAACATCAGAAAAATCATAGCAAGCCTAATGAAACGGAACGAGTAATACACATTTTCAGCATATAAAAAATGATAATAACATCAATCTTTCATTAATATTTATGAAAGATTATTGCTGAAGTTGTTTGAGTGGGTTTTGTGGAAACGGAGCTTTATAATGACTACAAGTTTGAGAAATCTTTAATGCTATTTAGAGCATCTCCAGCAGATTCTTCAAATTTTTATACTGTTTAGAGAATGAATAGTAACTTTTACCTTTTAGCTACCCACTTTTTCAAATTTTTATACTGTTTAGAGAATGAATAGTAGTTTCATCTTATACTTTGTTGAATGTACAATGGTGCAAAATAACATGTCATGTACAAAACAGGAAGTGTAAAACACATTTTGATGCTGAATATGTATTAGTTGTGACAAGTTCAGCGTATAGAAAAAGATAATAACATCAGTATTTCAGTTATATTTACTGTTTCCAGCTTGCAAATGTTTAAGCTCATCATCAACGACAACCACAAAATTGCATTTAACAGCTCTGACCACTCTTTATAGCAAGTCAATAAGAAATTAAGATCCAAAAGCAGTATATTGAAATCTGAAAATGTTTACTTACAGCCACACAACATTTTCTAGTATATGCCAAGAATAAGATAGAGCTGAGGAAAGTAAATGCTGAAATTTTTAGTTAAATCTGGTTATACCTGTATTTCCTCTTCCTGCTCACTCTCCTTGGGAAACTGTGTCATTTGGTTTGTCGAGTAAGACTAGATTCTCCATATAATTATCAGCAAAAAATTTGTATGGACTCCCAAAAATTCCCAAATTCTTAATTTGTTTGCTCTTAGGATCATATGAAGAGATCTCACAGGGTAAATGGTAATATATTAGTGACTCCACTAATATATTACCATTCTTCTGGAGACATAATAACGGTCCTCCTTTGAAATCAAAAGTGAACTGTTTAGTCCAAGAATCAACAACACCATACTCTTTCATCACCCAAATGGAACAGCACTTCTTGGTGTCCAGAAGATTATCATGACATATAAGAGAAAGCGATCCCCCAATTACTGAGGTAATAACATAATCACCTATACCGAATGCACCATTTGGCACAGGTATCATGCGAAAAACCTCATCACCCAAGTCAAATGACAAAATTATTCGATTATCATTCACTGCAAAATGGACAGCCCCATTTAAAGAAGCTGGTGGTCGAATCCAATCACTATAACTAAACCTAAACCCGGGTGAAAAAGAGTTGCCAGCACTTGTTATTCTCCAAGAGCCCTCATTAAGAGAGTAAATCTCAACCACAGGTATTTTGGCTGCTTCAGACGTTTCAGTTCCATCTTGAAATACAATTCTCACCACCTTATAATCATTAGTCCGTGGATCAAACCCGAATGCTGAATGATTAACAATTTTGCCGTGCGACTTGAAAGTAATGCAAGGGTTTGGAAGGATTATAAATTTTCTAATAGAGGGATTCCAAAGAATATAGCGATCTGGTTCATATAGACTGAACAATCCATTCACGGAACCGATTAACATAAAATGGTTTCCATCACCACTCGTTCGTGGGAAATCAATGTGTTGTATTTGATCAGATGAGGAGTGAATGGTATCGTCAATTAATTTGTAGGGCTCTACGCAGGGGTTATGAACGCAGTACCTAACAATTAATATGTTGGAGTTGGAGGAATTGTAGGAAAGGTGGGAATTGATGAAGGAAGGGGTTGTAATTAAAGAGTTCCATGATTTAGAAACGCACCTGAATCGAATTAGGATTTGACGGGAAGTCTGTGCAGAATTTCCAGCACTACTTCCTGTGAGAGATAGTCTGACATTCCTAATCCTAGCCCAATTTCAAGCTTTTCTGAAACTAGTCGCTAACCCGTGCGATGCACGGGAAAACTATTTTGTATAAAGATGAAACATTAAATTACTTAATGAAAAATAGAAATCAAACTTAAGTTTAAAATAAAATGAAGAATTAAATCTTAAATATTCTCAACTATCCATAAAATGTAAGAAACAAATTTGAAGAACTACTTAACCAGTATTTCCAATAAATTGAAAAAAAAAAAAAAAAAAAAAAAAAGAAGCTTTAAAGCCTGGCAATAGAATAGGTTGATAACGAAAACAACAATAAATGAAATTTTCCAGTATGAAATTTCATACTCTAATTGAAAAGAATTATAAGAATTGCAGTAGCAACATAATTATTTTGACTCTAATTATCTCCCTGCAATAAATTTTTCCACAATACAATTAAGGACTAAAATGGGTTATGTATGAACTCCATATGTTGTTCCAAACCCAAACACTCATCTAAACTACAATTCAATCAAATATAGAATACAAAACAGACACAAATACCCTCTAATATATATACCCTCTAATATAATTATTTACATAAAAAGAATTGGGTCGAAAAAAAACAGCACAATCTATTAAACAATAAAATTTCAATATAATCTTTGGAAAATATCTCTCCCATTGTCATCTTCATTGTTGTACATTGTCATGATACCTATAGCTACATGGGGTTTGTGATTTGCACTGAATCATAATATCAGATAGATAGTGCAATACATGTATTAGTAGTAAAGTATACACTCCTTTATGGCAAACACCATTCTGAATTTAAATATACACATAACACCAACTATTCTTTCGTCACCTATTTTGTAAGGTTATCTATGTATTCTCAACTTAAAACAGAACACCTTCTAATGGTGATTACATTATTGTAAGAAAAGTTTAAATAATTTTTAACATAAGCTTCAACAGATTAAAGGACTCTTTGTTTCCTCTTCCTCTTGTCGATCTGCAATAGGTGTGAGTTGTACATCACTTGCATCATTTGTAGGATTAGCATCTTCTTCACTTGGTAAGTTGTTGATAGAATCATTTGTAGCATCACTCATATAATACTGTTAAAAGAATATGGTGTAAATTGTATTATGATATGAATAAGTAACATTAAAAATATCTAATTTTTTTTTTATTTAAATTTTATATAAAAGTACTCACATCAGTTATTTGATCAAGTTTAACTGAATTGTCAATCTGTAAAATAGGATCAAAAAGTTTCTTCACGGTGTAGATCTCCCATCCCTGTTTGAGGTTATAGTCATTGAGTTCCAATTGGAAGACAATTGTTTTCCCAATAAGGTTTCTATTTGCATAGGCAGGTCAAACTCTTCAGGTACCTTGTAGAAATAGTAGATCATAAACTGTAAGTTAATTGTTAACAAACCTGGAGTTGACACAGTTAAGTATGCAGCTCTTTCCCTCAAAAAGTATGCAGCTCTTTATCCAAAAATGAGAGGACCTACAAAATAAGTTTTTTTAAAACATCTTAATTTTAAAATTTAAACTATTAATTAGGTTCATAAGCCATGTTCACCCAAATCCATTCATGTTCATATGATCTGCTTTGGAACAGCCATTTGCTTTCTATCTTTAATGCGTTACAGATATGACATGGCTTCAAACTGTTGGCAGGAGGAGTCACATGTTCCAAAAGAAACTCATTTGTGAACTATAGTAAAACTCATTCAATTGTGAACTATAGTAATTCTCATTGCATGCTGCAAGTACTGTTACCAAACCACAAATTTACTCTATCTTAAGGGTTTGAATGGATGTAAAGCTTTACGTAGGCTTTTGAATGGATGTAAGTGCTATATAATGTCTCAGTTGTAACCTTAATAGAGTAGTCAACTCATTCAGCCCAGTAAAAACTTTTTCAAAATAAAAAGAGAGCAAAGAACGAAGCATTGAAAATATCAGTATGAATACCAGGCTACTGCATTATTTGGAAAAAGAAAAGAAGAAAAAAGACTGTTCAATGCATTGAATTAAATACCTTAGAAACAAAGTTCTACCAAGCACCTATCTAAATTTGAATGCTTGAGAGTTGAAAGTAACGGTGACAAACTGCGCTTTGACCATAAGGCATTTATTATAAAAAAATTTGAAAAGAACAATAATCCATCCTTCCATTATTTCTATATCAATTGAAAATCTGGTAATTGAAATCAAATTTACTAATTAAGTACATTGGCTATTTAGCAGAACTGATATTTAAGAGTGTCTTCATACTTTAATGTAGACAGCAATGACTTGGCCAAACATATTTTTTTCCGGTCGTTGGGTACAAACAGAATATTTTTCATATCATCATAACTTATGATTGATACATAACAAAAAGTAGTCAATAACCAGTAGCAATTAAAACCAAGATGCACAAACCATAAAGTGGCTACAAACTAATGCAACAGTAAGCAAGGCATTTTCTCAAACACATGGTGTGCACAAAATATTTCAATGCCTTAGTTATAAATGTTTGTTATTATAAAAATTAAAAATTAAAAAACAGAAAACAATAGCATGATTGTGAAGAAAAGAATTACCAATAGCGGTAGCATCAAGGGTACTCTGTTTTTTGTCCACAACCTTCGCTGGGTTTGTTCTCGCAGAGGAAAAAAAAAAAAGTAAACAGCATAATAAACAACAGTGATTTATGAACAACATACTTGGTTGCATTCTTGCAAAAGGATACGATTAGGAGACATAATTTTGATTGAATTTGCTAAAATATGAGAGAAAGCAATGCGGCCAATAATTGAAATTAGCAAACTCAACTACCGGTTCCAAACCCATAAATCTATGCTACTCATTCAAAAGAAACACTCCCAAACGTAACCCTAAATCATACTTAACAGCCAAAACTATAGAACAAAATTAAAAAATTATCGGTAATGTTTTCGGAGAAGTTCTGGTCTGATTATAAAGTTCCTCAGATTTTTCTCTACCTCTCTGACTCTCTCTGCCCCTTATTGACGCTCTCAATGAACAATAATAATGTAAGGCTCTTTTGGTTTTTTAAAGAAACCACAAATTTACTCCAAATAAAGAGAACAGGTAAGGGGAAAACCTAAAATTAAAATAAAAACATCACTAACCATTCTTTAAAACGCCAAGAGACGAAGCCCACATATAATTTGATCTTCTATTGGGTTTCCCCAGGTTCAACGAAGCCAACATCGTATAAAATCCGTAGTTGATAGCAAATCCTGATCTTAGACAATTTAAAAACAAATTAGAATCTTTACTTTGATGAAATTTGGAACTCTAACTTCAACCTTAAATTGCAGAGACATTGAGATTTGAGAGAGACTTGGAGAGAGACGGTGGCTATATGAGGCCAACTGAAAGGGAAAAACAAAAGAAGACAATTTCATCGGCAGCGGTTCCGCTGTGTGACGGCGGCGGACTATCCCTTTTCACAGAGCTTCTTCTCGCAGAGGAAAAATGGACAAAGGCAAAATTGAAGTGAAATTGAGAATGTATAAAGAGACAGTTAAAGAACTTACCCACCGAAACGGTGTTTTTTTTTTTTTTTTTTTTTTTAACAGGAGTAAAATTTTGGTCAACGTGTGTGAGGGCAAGGCTAAAAATATAGAAAGACTTATTTTCTAATTTGTCACAAATTTAAAGAAGTGTTTTTCTCTTTTTTTTTTCTTTTTTTTTTTCTGTAATCTTTATTGTTTAAGAGCAAACGTTTCACGTAAACCACTAAATGAAAAGGTATAATGTTTTGGTGTTTTAAAATGTAAACGTGGCATTAATTTGTGTATCCACGTGGCGCAATGAGGTAAGGTCAACAAAAGGTCAAACGTTTCGGCTATTAGTTATTATATAGATTTCCGATTTGAAACACTTAGAGATGGCGTAAACAGAGAGAGATAAGCAGCGTCTGGAAAACGATATCGCTTTGGTTGACTTTTTGTGGGTTTGGATTCAATCATGCAGCGGCACTGTTTACGCACGCACGTAACTGACCTATAGCAGTACTGTTCACACACTGAACACAGCCATTTTATTAAAAAAATTATAAAAATGGATCTCACAGCACTATTTATATATTTAAAAATTATTTTTCAATGTTTCCCCCCCTTTTTTTTTGTTTCACGCGTTTTAGAGAGACCATTGTCACTACAGCAGCACTGTTCACGCATTGTAACAGTATTGTTCACACACTGTTCATGAGACCCACAACCACTTTATTCATAAAAAATATTAAAAATGGGTCCCACAATACTATTCATACATTTAAAAATTATTTTGCGTTTTGCTTTTCAGCATTTCCCCCCCCCTCCTTTTTTTTTTTGTTTCACGCGTTTTAGGGAGACCATTGTCACTATTCACACTTGCAGCAGCACTGTTCACACACTGTTCATGAGACCCACAGCCACTTTATTCAGAAAAAATATTAAAAATGGGTCCCACAACACTATTCATACATTTAAAAATTAATTTGCTACAGTGTTTTCAGTTTTCAGTTTCACACATTGTCTCTGTTTTTTTCACTTTTTGACCTGTTTTGTTTTATCGGCAATTACTTTTACTCAAAAGAATAATCAAACAAATTAGCGGCAAAGATTTTTAACTTTTATAAAATTTATAAAAAAAAAAAAAAATGCCATTGAAACCCTCTAATAATATCTTTCAAGTTTTAGTAAGGACACCATCACACTAATATTTTCTTGGTTTTGAAAAACAACACTTATGGGTAAAAATTTAGGGATGTCCACGGCTTACCTTGGGTTGTGTTTGTACCAACCCGGACTCGACCCAACTATGTCGAGTGGCAACTTGAGTTCGGACAATTAAGGTGGGTGGGTTAGGTTTATGGGTGACCCGTGGACAGCCTAGGTAAAATACAATTAACCCCAATAAAATTTAGGCTAATACTAATCAGGTTCAAGACATGATTACTAAAAAAATTGTAAGATATGGATGTTTTAAGAAGAGAATTTTAGGTAAAGCAGATTTAAAAATAAGTGATAATAAGAAGAGAATTTAAATTGGAAGTATTTTTTTCAATTATATGCTATTAGTATTGGAGCTTAATTATAATTTTTTCTAACATTACTGATAGGTTATTTAGACCCCTTAAACCAACCAGATTGCGTAGCCTAGATTAATTAGCCAAGTTGTTACTTAGTCAAATTATGCAATTCTAGGTTAAAACAATCAAATAATCATATCAAACATATAAAGCAGCGGAATAATAAATAACACAATGATATGATCACCCAGGAAACCACACGGTAAAAACCTGGGGAGGATTTGACCCACCGATCCTCAAGGCATAACAGAATTCACTATGAAAGAATTGAAGTTCTTACAGAAGGACTACAAGCTCCCCGCTCGACTTCCTAATGCTACCCACCAGTACGAACTTCCTGACACGACCACGCGCAGGCTCCGAATCCACGGACTACTTCTTTCTTGAATTCTTCAATCAGCTACAAGCTCCCCGCTTGCTTTTCTTTTAAGATCCAATGGTAGCAACCTTGTTGATCATCAAGATATTGACAACCCTAAGTTTATGTGAAGGAAAGCTCCTCAAAGATCTCACAAGAGATTCACACAAACAGCAAATATGAGCAACAAAGACTTAGAGAGGTTTGGGTACAAAACCCTAATAAAAGGAGGCACAAGAGGCACTCTAATCTCTCTCCCAAAAGTCCCAAAAACGTTCTAGGGTTTTCCTTATATATAGGAGTGTTTTACTTGATCCCCAAGACGTTTAAATAGAGTTTGGGCTGAGCTGGAACTCTGCAGAAAACGCATCTGACCCGAGATTCGATCGATCGAGCCTAAGCTTCGATCGATCGAGCCAGGCCGAAATGCTCCAGTACATCTGCAGCCACTCGATTCCAACTTTACAATATTTAATCAACTTTGAGCAAGTCTAAACAAGACTAAACATATTGTTTTGATCATGGTTTGCCAATATTACACATTAGAGTTCTAAATACATAAAATCCTAAATCTTTAGAACCTAACAAACTCCCCCTTTGGCAATCCGTGACAAAACCATAATTAAAAGCTCAAAGTTTTACAAGTAAAAGCCCTTTACAAAAATAATGCTCATAACAACAAATCCAACCTAACTACTATCCATCAGTTGCAAGTGTAGACAGCAGCTCAATTGAATCAACCTGTATATTTCCTGAAACACTAAACAAAACGCATAAACGCATGTGTGACAGAAAAACAGTAAATCAACACAAATAAATTCTTGATTTCACATAGCACAAAATAAAGACATACCAATGAAGAACTCATAAGTATAAATCAATAAGAAGTGAAACAAGAAACATAAATAAAAACATAAGTAACCTAACTCTCCCCCTAAGTTAGATACAACAAAAAGTTTTTATTTTCTTCCCTTTCAAAAATAATTTCAACTCCCCCTAAACAAGACAAACATGATTCCCTTAAATCAATAATTTCTCCCCCTTTTTGTCACGTATTGACAAAGACAACTCATACAAAGAGTAAACAGTCAACATACGCAATAAAGGATAAGAGAAAATAGAGAATCAAGGGGAACACAAAACAATTCAACTCTATAGAAAATAGAGACAGCTCCCCCTATGAACAACACAGGTAAAAAAAAACTTTTCTCCCCCTATAAAAATAGGAAAAACAAAACAAGTTTTAGGAAAAACAGTTTTGGGGAAAAATAAAGGGGGTGGGGGAATCAGCAGTAGCAGCAGCAGCAACAGGATCAAGAACATCCTCACCAACAGGACCAAAGTTAAAAACACACAAACCAAAGTTAAAAACAAAGGTGAGGATACACATGAAGAAAAAATATTCTCTCTTTCAATAAAATGCAAACATGGCATTATGTGACCCATAAATAGTTGCATAAGTAGAGAAAATATTTGCACATTGATTATCCATCATATCTCTTAAGAAAAATATTCTCTACAGTTCACACATAAGAAATAGCATATACTAGAATGTACAAAACTCAAAAATTAATCAATCAATTTTTAAATCAAGTTGAGTACCCAATGTAGCAAAGTGTATGCATGTTATGTGTGAAAACAAAGAGAGATATGACTGCAAAACTGCAAGATGGATACAGAAATCAATGTAATGCATGTGAATCCTAAACACAAATGATAGCAAAAAAACATTGGTCAAAAACATAGAAACTGAAAATTTTTCAGTTTCGATCGATCGAGAATCGATCGAACATCAATCGAGTCAGGCAGACTCAAACCAAAAATTTTAATCGCAATTTCGATTGATCGAAAAACAGGGTCGATCGATCGAAAGTCTGGAAAAATCAGTTTTTCGAAAAACAGAGCATTTTAATGCAGAAACTCCTCAAAGCACATTGTTTTATAAAAAAAATGCATGAGTATGAGACGAAAAGTTTTTCAAAAACACTTGAATTTAACCCAGATCTTCCAAAATCAAGATTTTCAATCAATTTGTCCTCAAAGCGCAAACATTATACATATTTTGCATTAAAGTCAAGGAACTTTTAATCTTGGATGGCCACAACAAAATCACACACAATATAATGTACCAAGTTTAACAAAGAGTAACTCATGTAGTGTGTGCAACTAGCAAAAGCTTGAGAAACATGTGAGGTGATATGTGAATAGCAATCAATCACAAAGTCTACAAAATTCATCACATAGAATTCAAAAGAGACTATCACCTAAAGAGTTACATCCTATAACTCTCACATCTCCTAGAACATAAGCTTGCAATCATGTAAGTTTCTTGAATTTTGCCCCATTATTAGGTGAAATTTGGCATCAAGCCTAATAGTACACACCAATTTTAATTATGTGATTTGACATCAAGCCTAATAGTACACACCAATTTTAATTATGTGATTTGGCATCAAGCCTAATAGTACACACCAATTTTAAGCATTTAGCAATTAATAGAGGCTACACCTTATGTTCTTTTTGTGCATGTGCTACACTTTCTCGAGCACAAAATCTTATGATATGCACTAAGGTGTTTATGATTGGCTAGTGAACAGTGGTGAGATGGTTATTTATGCCTTTCTCAAAAGGATCAAGTCCAACAGTCAAATAACATGTGACATCAAGATTAAGACAAAGTGATAAACACCATAAACATCTTTCCCACACAACATGCACTACAAAACTTCAACTAGTAAAGTGCAATAAATAAGCTCATCAAAGCTAAACAAGGTACATAAACATGTTATGTAAAGATAATATGACCAATCATTGATTATAAATCCAAGATATATAATACAAAACACAAAAATCTTTTTGGTTTTAACAAACTTTATAACCACTTGTTGAGATTTTAAAAAAATTATGACCAAAGACAAAAAGCACATATTATGCTAAATGAACAATGCAAAAGAAATGCATGATAGTGCAAAAACTAAGCTATAGAGGGTACACAAACAAGAAATATCAATTTCTTAATTAACCCTTGAGTACATGTACAAACTAGTACATACTCACATAAAATCAAAAATAGCTTAGCACAAACTATTCAAGTTTCTCCACAATGTCAAGCATATTCTAAATCAAGAGAGATATCATAATTCATGTAATCCTCAAGAAAAATAAAACAAGACACAAAATAAAATATTTTTGTCTTTTTGAAATTTTTCAATGTTTTTGGATTTTTCTTTAAAACAAAACAATCAAAGAAAATAAAACAACCAAAAACTAAAACAAAACATGTCCACAATTAATTGAAAGAATTAAATCAAGGACAGGTTAGCAACACTCACCTTGGAGAATCTTTTCTCACCCATCTAGCACGAGTCTTCGGCTTTGTAGGTGAAAATCCATGAGAAGTGGAGTGTATTTGAGGAACTACACCAATCTTCTGAGAAAGACTAAAATCCTGCAAATTCCTTTCACAAGCCATCAAGCTTAAATTTTTCAAGAGCATATGAAACAATTTATTTGAACTTATGGCAGGAGAAATATCATCACATGTCCTAGATTGAAACACAGAATGTTTAAATTTCAATTTATGACAATTAGGACGAATGTGACCGGAGACACCACAAAAGTGACAAACAGGAACAAATTTAGGAACATCAGTATTCCTAACAGCAAGTCTAATCTCAGATTTTGGTTTTTGCCTTAACAAATAACAATTTGGTCTAATATGACCAACAACACCACAAAGGTGACAAGTAGGCACAAAAACAGATTTATTATGCTCTCTAACAGTAGGATTAGACTTAGGTTTAGAAACTTCAGCGTCTACATCAGAACTTTTACCTTTGTCTAACCTAGCAAAATAAGCCTTTTCTTTAATATTCCTCTTGAAAGGAGGGATATAGACTTTCTCAGTTTTAGGCTTAAGAGAAACAGAAACACTTCTGTTATCATCAGCAAGTTTGGTATTAGACAAATTTTCCAATTTAGCTTCAACCTCAGCTAACTTTTGTTCCAAACTTTTCATCTTCTCATCTTGAGAGGAAATTTGATTTCTCAAAAAATCATTCTTTTTATTAGACTCATCTAATCTAACAAGCAATTCCTCTTTTTCAAGATTAGTCAATTTTAACTCTTCTTTGAATTTCTTAGAAATTTTCAAAGATTTAGATAATTCCTTACGAAGAGTTTCAAAAGCATCAAAAAAATCAACAGAAACAATAGTGTCCTTTTTATTCAAAACATCACAGTCATCAATAAAATCAGCAGAAGACACTTCAAATTATCCATGACAGCAGGGGTCAAGGATCAGCTCTTAGATCAAAAGATCTAAAACAAACAAAGAGCTACCCGCTCTGATACCACTTGTTAGGTTATTTAGACCCCTTAAACCAACCAGATTGCGTAGCCTAGATTAATTAGCCAAGTTGTTACTTAGTCAAATTATGCAATTCTAGGTTAAAACAATCAAATAATCATATCAAACATATAAAGCAGCGGAATAATAAATAACACAATGATATGATCACCCAGGAAACCACACGGTAAAAACCTGGGGAGGATTTGACCCACCGATCCTCAAGGCATAACAGAATTCACTATGAAAGAATTGAAGTTCTTACAGAAGGACTACAAGCTCCCCGCTCGACTTCCTAATGCTACCCACCAGTACGAACTTCCTGACACGACCACGCGCAGGCTCCGAATCCACGGACTACTTCTTTCTTGAATTCTTCAATCAGCTACAAGCTCCCCGCTTGCTTTTCTTTTAAGATCCAATGGTAGCAACCTTGTTGATCATCAAGATATTGACAACCCTAAGTTTATGTGAAGGAAAGCTCCTCAAAGATCTCACAAGAGATTCACACAAACAGCAAATATGAGCAACAAAGACTTAGAGAGGTTTGGGTACAAAACCCTAATAAAAGGAGGCACAAGAGGCACTCTAATCTCTCTCCCAAAAGTCCCAAAAACGTTCTAGGGTTTTCCTTATATATAGGAGTGTTTTACTTGATCCCCAAGACGTTTAAATAGAGTTTGGGCTGAGCTGGAACTCAGCAGAAAACGCATCTGACCCGAGATTCGATCGATCGAGCCTAAGCTTCGATCGATCGAGCCAGGCCGAAATGCTCCAGTACATCTGCAGCCACTCGATTCCAACTTTACAATATTTAATCAACTTTGAGCAAGTCTAAACAAGACTAAACATATTGTTTTGATCATGGTTTGCCAATATTACACATTAGAGTTCTAAATACATAAAATCCTAAATCTTTAGAACCTAACAATTACGAGGTATGAACCATAACTTTTTACATAGTGTGTTTGGTCATTGAACGTAACCATGTGTGGGTTCTCTTTCTGGATGGTTTATAGGCCCAATGATGATAGGGGATCTTGGGCCTCCAAGGATGGGTGTTTGATTGTTTGTTGGACTGGGCTTGGCTCACCACAGCCCTCTTGGGCCGTTATACGAATCAATCTGTGCACAAGACAATAATTTCTAGCCTAAGAGTTTCTCTGCGACTGGGAAAGTTGGTCTCTCTCCCAACTCTTTCTAGGCAGTAGAATTTTAGTTCCTTCTTGTAAGGCTCTTTCTTCCCCTCAGTAACAAAGTTACGTGTAGGGCTAGTGGGTTTTTTCCTTGGGGGGTGGGGAAACACTCTTTTTCTAATATCTCCTATTGTCAGAATCTTTTTCTCTTTTCTTGTTTTTCTTCTTTAGCCATGGATGATCTTACAAAACAATGGAATTGTCTCTCCTTTTCGGAAAGGGAAGGTGATGATCTCTGCATCAAGAAAGATCGTCAATCCAAGGAGTTTATCATTGCAGCACTTTTCTTAACGCGACGGGCTTTGAACATGGAAGCCGTTGCTAGGACTTTTAAGCCACTTTGGAGGTCTGAAAACGGGTTCAAGATCCAGAGAGAAGGGGACCATAAGTTCCTTTTTGTGTTTGACAACGAAGAGGATGTGAACAGAATACTATCAAATGAACCGTGGAGTTTCGATAAGTTGTTGGTGGTAACACAAAAGTTTGATAGAAACTCCTCGATTGAGGAACTTAGTTTCGACAAGGTTTCTTTTTGGGTCCAAGTTCATAATATTCCTATTAGATACAGGAACAGATCGGTGGCCGAAGATATTTGCGAGTCCATTGGTTAGGTTCATCGTTCTGCTGAGAACTATGAGGGTGGAGGTGGGAGCTTTATGAGGGTAAGAGTTACCCTGGATGTTTACCAACCTCTATGCAGAGGTAGAGTTATCAAACTTGAGGATGGGGAGAAAATTTGGGTTAGCTTCAAATATGAGCGTCTGTCGAACATCTGTTACTGGTGCGGCTGTTTCGATCATGGGGATAAGGACTGTGATATTTGGATCCAGAGCAAGGGTACTCTCCAATTATCATTGCAGCAGTATGGCTCATGGCTTCGTGCCCCACCAAATGCATCCACCAATAACAGAGTGATACGGGTTTCAGGTTACTATGAGGATCAAGAGGAAAACATTTCTACACGGCGGAGACGGGCGGCAAAACAAAGACCAATACCAGTCTCAACGCCAGTAAAGGAAACACAAACAGATAAGGAAATAGAAGATACGGGGGCGGATTCTATGGAATTTATGAATTCAAATATGGAAGAGTCCACGGAGCCAAATAAGGATATGGAGCAGATTTTAAGGGATCCTGAGATAGAGGAGGATATTTTCGAGCAAAAAATTCGGGAAATTGACAAAGATCTCGAATTCAATGAGAATTCCATCATTAGAGAGTCAACTATTGATCCACGCAAGGATATAGCCATGCAAGCCACGAAGAGGAGAGTTCCAAATGAAAAGCAA
The DNA here is from genome assembly GCA_019022515.1 of Quercus aquifolioides. Classification (NCBI taxonomy): domain Eukaryota; kingdom Viridiplantae; phylum Streptophyta; class Magnoliopsida; order Fagales; family Fagaceae; genus Quercus; species Quercus aquifolioides. The sequence goes on along the minus strand of CM032333.1, from coordinate 20,733,436 downwards.
ATGGGGTAACGTGATCCAAGTTAGGTTTATTCCTTACCTTTCACCGATATTTCAAATGCTCCTAATCCCTCTATTACTGCAGATAAGAACCCACATCCTACATGGAAACGTCTGGCTCGCTTATCAGTCAGTCCCTAGGTCACAGTGGAAGACTCCATTGGTGTCAAATGTCCAGTGGATATGATAGTTGATCATTATGAGTTACCATGCAAGAAGTTGGTGGTTTCAAGTGATGATAAAGAAAATTTCTCTAGTTTGGCAGAGACTGGTTCCCAGTCCCGCCAGTCCCAATGAGTTGCATAGTCTGGAACTACCGGGGGCTTGGGAACCAACGTGCAGTTCAAGAGCTTGCGGATGTGGTGCAGGCAAAAGATCCCTCTCTTGTGTTCTTAGCTGAAACATGGGCAAACGAAGCAAGGCTAAACTACGTTCAGGATCGTATTCATTTTGATCAGAAATTTTTTGTTGAAAGAATTAACAGGGGTGGAGGTTTAGTGCTCTTTTGGAAAAATGGAATTGACGTGGATGTGGTGTCTTCTTCCCTGAATCACATTAATGCTACAATCAATAAAAATTCGGAGAAGCCATGGAGATTTACAAGCTTTTACGGCGAACCCGAAACTCACAAAAGATTCGAGTCCTGGGATCTTCTCCGTCAACTTCACCGATGAAGCTCTTTACCGTGGCTTTGTGCTGGTGATTTTAACGAGATAGTCAAGCAGTCTGAAAAGGCGGGAGGCAGACTTTGCCCTTACAACCAAATGCAACAGTTTAGAGATGTCATCGACGAGTACGGATTTATGGACTTGGGCTTTAAAGGATTTCCTTTCACATGGAGTAAACACTGCCAAAATGGGTCCTTTGTTTGGGAAAGATTGGATAGAGTGGTAGCTTCACAAGAATGGTTTTCGGAATTTCCCGGCACGGTAGTCCACCATGTGGACAGCACCACTTCAGACCATAAGATGCTATGGATTGTGCAAGCAGATTTGGAGTTTAAACAGAGGAAAAAATTCTTCAAATTTGAGGAGATGTGGTTGGCTGACAAGGGGTGTGGAGAAGTAGTGGAGGGAGTATGGCAAGCAAGAGTGGAGGGTATGGAAGATACAAAAGTTTTGAGGAAGCTAGAAATGTGTGGGAAGGAATTAACGAAATGGAGTTAGGAGTGTTTTGGCAATGTACGAAACCAATTGGCAAAGAAAAGAAAAGAGTTGGCACGGGTTGAGAAGCAAACTTTACAAAGGGGCTGTGCACTCCGTTTGATGGCCATCAAAAAAGAAATAAATTCATTGATGGACAAGGAAGAGAGAATGTGGAGGCAGAGGTCGAGAACATTGTATCTGAAAGAGGGAGATAGAAATACACGCTTTTTCCATTGCCGAGCCACTCTAAGGAAGCGCCGAAACACAATCTCAAGTATCCGAAATCAAGCAGAGGAATGGTGTACGCAACCTGAACAGATTACAGAGGTCTTCATTGAGTATTACAAGGAGCTGTTTACCTCCACAAATATCCAAAGCATGCCGACAGTATTGAACTCCATTCCACAGCTTGTGACTGAAGAAATGAACTCCTCCCTCACAAAAAATTTTCAAGCATGGGAAGTGGAAGTTGCTCTTAAGCAAATGGCACCCCTTAAGGCACCGGGTCCGGATGGAGTGCCGCCACTATTCTTTCAGAACTACTGGGATTTGGTTAAAGGTAATATCACAACCACATTTTTGAATTACTTAAATTTTGGTTCATTGCCTTCAACTCTTAACCATACTTTTGTTACTTTGATCCCTAAAATAAAAAACCTGGAAAAAGTCTTTGAGTTCCGACCCATAAGTCTATGCAATGTGCTTTATAATATTTTTTCAAAAGTCCTTGCAAATAGATTGAAAAGAGTTTTACCTCTTATTATTTTGGAACATCAAAGTGCTTTCCTCAAGGGTAGATTGATTACAGATAACATCTTGGCTGCTTTTGAAGCCTTACATTATATGAAAAATCATAATTCAGGATCCACAGGTTTTCTGGCCCTTAAGCTTGATATGAGTAAAGCTTATGATCGAGTGGAATGGTCTTTCCTTAAAGATGTTATGAGGCAAATGGGTTTCAATGAGAAATGGGTTGCTCTTGTCATGGCTTGCATCACCTCTGTTTCCTATTCCTTGTTAATAAATGGTGAACCACAGGGACATATTGTACCTACTAGGGGTATCCGTCAAGGAGACCCCCTTTCCCCATACCTCTTTCTATTGTGTTTAGAGGGCCTTCACAGGCTTATCCAGACTGCTGCAAATAATGGGGAAATTAAAGGGGTATCCATATGTAGGAATGGCCCGAAATTAACGCATTTACTTTTTGCAGATGATAGCCTCCTTTTCTGCAGAGCTACTAGAAGTGAGTGCCAAAAGGTTCTTGAAATTCTATCAACCTATGAGAATCTCTCAGGCCAAAAGTTAAACAAGGAGAAGACATCACTCTTCTTTAGTAAGTCCACCCCTTTGGATATGCAATCCGAGATAATGGCAGAAATTCGAGTAACCGAATTGAAGCAATATGAAGCTTATTTGGGTCTACCGGCTTTGGTTGGGAGAAATAAGAGAGCAAGCTTTGATCAATTAAAACAAAAGGTGTGGAATAGGTTACAAGGTTGGGAAGGGAAGGTGTTATCACAGGCCGGGAGGGAGGTCCTCATTAAATCTGTTATCCAGGCCATACCCATGTATGCTATGAGTTGTTTCAAACTGCCGATCACCTTGTGCCATGAGATTGAAACCCTTGTTCGGAAGTTTTGGTGGGGGCAAAGGGGTGACCGGAGGAAAGTTCATTGGGTGAAATGGGAGGATATGTGTAAGCACAAAGATCGGGGAGGAATTGGTTTTAAGGATCTTACCATGTTCAATGATGCAATGTTGGCAAAACTCTCTTGGAGATTGCTCCATGATGATAACTCTCTTTTCTTTCGAGTGTTTAAGGCAAGATTTTTCCCCAATGGCACAATATTGGATGCGAAAGAGTCTGCCTCTGCCTCATATGCTTGGAAAAGCATTTTAAAAGGAGGAGAGCTGATTTTGAAGGGGGCTTTATGGAGAGTGGGAGATGGGAAGCAAATAAATATTTGGGGTGATAATTGGCTGCCAACAAGAAATCAGCCAAAAGTCACTTCCCCAATGATATTTAGACAACAAAATTCTGCTGTGGAAGTCATGAACAATCAATCTACCCATAGGTGGAGGGAAGAAGTTATTGATCACTGTTTCAATGAAACAGAGGCAGAAATCATAAAAAACATCCCTCTGAGCTCCTATACTCAAAGTGATACTCTGGTTTGGCCTTTCACACTTAATGGACAGTACACTGTGAACTCGAGGTACAGGTTCCTTGTTGAAGAGAATAGCACAAGCCAACCCACTCAACAAACCTCATTGCACTCCCCTGGTTGCTGGAAAAAACTGTGGAAGATGGATATCCCCAACAAGATCAAAAATTTTGTTTGGCGGTCCTGTAGAGAAGCACTCCCAACCAAAGCAAACCTGCTCCGAAGAAAGATTACAACTAATGCAGTATGTGATCAGTGCAAGGATCAAACAGAGGATTGTTCACATGCTATATTTTTTTGTTCTGATGTGCAGGGTGTTTGGGCAGCGGATCAACAGTGGCAGTGGCTGTCAACAATGCAAGGGAAGACGGCAGAGGAGATTTTCAGTCGTGCATTGGAGGAAGACGAAGACCCTTCACTGCTGGCCTACACGGCGTGGACAATATGGAATCGCAGAAATAAGGCTCGTGTAAATGAGCCTCAGTGCCCACTGTACCAGGTTCTGCAACTCGCAAGGGAAAGAAGGAGGGAATACAAATCAGCCCAACCAGTTTTCCCGAAGTAGCTGCACCGGAAGCACACCAGATGGAAGCCACCTGACGTTGGAAAATTCAAAGTCAACTATGATGGAGCACTTTTCAAAGAACAAGGCAAGGCTAGAATAGGCGTGGTCATTCGCAACTCAGAAGGAGCAGTGCTGGCCTCCCTTTCACAGCAAATACCTCTGCCATCCACAGTTGCACAGGTTGAAGCTTTGGCAGCACGAAGAGCAGCAGAATTTGCCTCGGAGATTGGCATCAGTCAAGTCATCTTTGAGGGTGATTCCGAAGTCATTTGCAAGGACCTAACCAACTCAAGACCTTCTCTTGCTCTACACGGACACTTGATTTTTGATGTATTACAAATAGCAAGTGCTTTTTCTCATTTTAGTTGTACTCATGTTTGTCGAACAGGAAATAATGTAGCCCACAGTTTGGCTAGAAGGGCTATTTCGACACCCGATGTAAATGTCTGGATGGATGAAGTACCACCAGATATTCTCCAGGTTGTACAGGCTGATTTAACAGCCTTGATTTAATTAAATTTGCAGTCTTCTTCCTTAAAAAAAAAAAAAAAAAACTCCACAACGCAAATGTTGCACTTTCTTCTAAAGAATAAAATATCATTGTAAGTGTCGTAATGTCATAAAATGACCTTTTACTCTAATAAAATGAGTAAAAGAATTTATCATAATGTTCACAATGAGAAGAAGATTAAAATAGAATATTTAAGGCTTATCTTTTATTGTATGAACATTTTAAAGAGTTCATTTAGTTGGTTCCTCCATGGCAGTTCCTTGGGAAAGACGTTGCTGTGGTTCCTCCACCAGTGGTAGCTAGGACGTGGGGTCGAGGTTCCTAGAACCATGGAGCCTTTAATCTGGGAACCCGAAATGCTGGTTCCCTGGCCACATGATCTTTCTCCATGCTTACAATGCAATGGATTTTGTCCTTTCCTTTTACTTATGTAGGTTCTACATAAGAGCAACTATACAATACAAATATCCTCAAATAATTGTTAGTTCCTTAGGTTAGGATATACATTCTAAAACATATACATATATGTAAATGAACTTCATAAAAATGAATCAACCACAAGGATCTTGGCCCTAATTCTCACAAACTTAGTGCTTTTGTACAAGACTTGTGGGATTTGGAACTCAAGTCCAAGTAGCTTTGCTTGGACATTTCCTTCCAAGGTAGTCAGGTGAGGAGGATTTTGTGGGAGAGAGTGATATCAGATGTGTGCATGTTTTTGCATATGTTTCTTTAGAGGCTAAGTGATATTTTGAATGATTTCAAGGATATGGGACAAAGTCCTCCTCCTTGAATCTCTTGTTTTGTTCTTTTTCTCTCCCCTCTCCCTCACTAAACTCTTAAAACTCTAAGAATTATCATTTTGAACCTCTGGAACTCCCCTCATTTTACTATGCTTTGGTGTTCCTTTATGGGGAACATGGTTTGGGACCCCTAGGCGAGGACGTCCTTAGTTTGCTAGGTAAAACCATGCCCTCTAACAGGAATCTAAAAGACTTCCTTGAGCAAAGTTTTAGCTTAGTTTGGAAATTATAACTCAAAAGAGTATTTGGCTTTAGCTACAAATGGAAGATACTTTCCTAGAAAGTCAAAGGAATAGGTGAGATATTCAATGTAATGGGTGATAGCTTTGATCGATAAGGACAACTAAGAGGAAGTTGTTGGGAGATGCCTGCACATGGAGGAACTAAGTTGGGCCTCTAATTCATGCATTCCAAGCAAATACATTAACCAAGGGAAAACTTCAAGATCTTCCTTTCACCAGAAATCACTCCCCTATCGACCAAACCACTTCTCCCTTACTACCAATTCAAAATCCCATGGGCTTGGACCATGGGTTACAAAGATGATACCTCGTTTGCTGGATACTTAATGGCTTTTGTTGGGAATCTGAACATATACCTTGGCTTTCCCATATGTTAGCCAAGGTCCTCTTCTCAAGGCTTTAAAAGGACACATCAAGGTCTTGGGATCTTGATGTTGACTCTTCTTGGTTTGGCCTTTTTCCAGAAATGGCATAAATTCCTCCTTGCAATGGGTGAGCTTAGAAAGCCTCTAACCATCCTCCCCTTTGCTGCATGTCCTCTGCCCTGACTGAGATCCCTCGGTTCCTATGTTAGGTACTAGACCCGAGGACACCACTTGTCCCTTTCACTTCTCTCTGCGTCTTGATTTCGATAGGACATTTAACGAATCTTTCCTTTATTCAAGGATACATGTGAGTGGTTTGTTCCTAGACTATCTTCTGGCGATTATCTTATCTTTATCACTTTCCAAAATAGAAAGGTTAGAAAATATATTTTTAAATTTTTTTTTTTTGAATAATGTTATAGAAAATAATTTTCACAACATTTAGTTGGCAATTTTTTTTATTAGTTTTCATTTAGGCCCAGCATTAACATCATTTTATCATGTACCATTAATAACGTGTTGTCTTGATAATTGACTTTTGTGAAATATTTTGATAACATTTTTGTGGCTCCAGACTTATTACAACTTTGTTTTTTCCAAGTTGATAATATATTCTATTGTGATTAGAACAATATTACTTTCACCTTGGCCCAATACTGACGTCATTTTTTTATTTTGTACAAATTACAACAGGTCTTTTTGTTGTGTCCATGCACTTATTGTTTCAAGAATTTTGTAATTTATTACTTTTATAACTATAATTCTAAAGTTATAAAAAAAATATTTTGAAGAGTCTTGTAATTCAATTAACATTATATATATATATATATATATATATATATATATATAATCTCTTTGTCTAAAGTCATCCTTAAATTTGGTAGCCATATATACACCCAAAATGCTTAGATGGTTGAGAATGAATTTGACATCCAAAAAGCCCCACTAAATATCATATTAGAAAACAACCCATCATTGAAATCCTCATAATCAAAATTTTAAAATAAATAAAAAGGCAAATAAGGTCTTATGTTCGAACTACCACACTAGCTGTCCATGGAGTTTTAGAAATATCTCATGGGCAAGAAGTGGAATAGTCTGATCAAAAGTTAATACTATTTCACAACTTTTTTATATCAAGAAAAAGAGAGAAGGTTTGAAATCTTTTGGTCCAAACTTGTCCAAAATTAAGAGATCATAATGTGACGAAGTAAGACACAATCATGTTCGTGATTTCTACAAGCAAGTGGTATGCCCTAAAGTTCATGTTCTCATATTTCGTAAACCATCATATGTTTGATTGGAGTGAGAAGGGAAAGGGTGGAAAAAGGGGCGGGGGAGGGGGGATATAATATCCCCAAAATAGAAAGAAAAGAAGGGGAAATTGGATGTGAATTAAAGATGAGTAATATGCCTTTTTATCCAAGTTATTGTCAATTATTATTATTTTCTTTTTACTACAAATTATCATTTCTTATATAGTACAAGTATAAATAGTAATTCTCTTAGAAAATATTATTTATTTCCTTTCACTTTTCCTTTCAACTAAACAAAGCAGAGCTATATTCATTTTTTACCATTTTAGTTTTTTATCTGTTCAACCAAACACACATCAAGAAAAATACAAATATTTTCTCTCCAATAACATGATTACAACAAGTTGTTCAAATACACATGAATACAAATGATAACATGATTACAACAGAATTTTTTTTTTTTTTTTTTTTAGTACAACAAGTTGTTGAAACAAATATGAAAATTTCCAAGTTCAACAATAAGTTATAATCTTTTCAGATTATTATTTATTAGTTACAAAATATAAATTGCTCCACACTAAATGATTGTTGTGCTAAACCCACAACTTATATTTCTTACCTACAACACAAAGATAAAATTTATTAGTATCTTATTTTTAAAAAATAATAATTTCAAACATAATTCAAAAACCACAATAACTTAGCTTCTCATATAAATTAATTGCATATTTTATCATTACCAAACAAGTCCAACATTATTAATAGCATAACTTATTACTAGCAAACAAGATATATGATATTTAACTCAAGACATAACTAAGCATATTTTTTAATGTAAAATAAATTTATTATTGTGAGACATAATTATCCATCCTTCATTTATTAAGCAAGCATATTTATTGCAAAAAATTTAATACTTGGACATATATATTGTAAGACAAATTTATTATAAGATATTCATTATTAACTTAATGAAATACTAATTATCTGCTATACTAATAGTAAGATACTAAAAATATGGTCACTTCTCTATAGCCCCTTCCAATTGAACAATCATTTAGATGAGAAGTGGCCCAAAGTCAAACTAATCATATAGTGCATTACCTACAATAATGAACAATCAGTGTTGGTAAAAACGAGGAGCACACTTAAATACAAAGACCTCTTGGAGCCTAGGCGCAAAGCGCAAATGCACGCTTGATTAAAGTGAGGCAAACATTTTTAAAGAATAATTCACAATGAGAAGTGCAACAATCAAATGATCAAATTATCATATAAATTGAAATAAAAAATTTCATATAACACAAAAATTGCAATCAAGTCATTTTATTTTTTTGATCAGCTAGATATGAATACTTCACTTCCATGTAATATCCTTTCTTAAATCTCCGATACCCATAATTTCCTATGACTAATGAATACTATTAGTTAATAATTTAATTACTTAATGACTATAAGTCTATAAGAATTAGTCTATTATGTTCAACATCAACCACTGAAGTAACTAAGCCATTACCACAAATATATTATATCATACTTTGTTTTTTGCATGAATGAGGTAAGAATATGAGGATGTAGCAATATGGTAATTGGTGCTGTGCAAATATCCAAAAGGGGGAAAAAAAGAATTAGAAGAAGAAGCTAGGCAGGTTACTATTTCAAGGAGAAAAAATCGATAAAAAATAAAAATAATAGTAGAGAAGAATGAGGTTGTGGGTTTCAGGACAAGTTACACTCAAATTTTTTTTTTTTTATTATATAATTTACACTAAAAATATGCCAAATTAATAGTTTATATCAATAATGTCAAGATCCTATAGTTTTACTGTAGTTTTTTGAAAAATATAAATAAATAAACACTGAAAAGCACGTAAAGTGCTCTTCTTTGAATGCGCCCAGCTTTTGAGGCAAAAAACGGAGGAGCCTTAGGACTTCACACTTTGAGTTTAAGTGCACTTTTACCAACATTGTGAACAATGTCATTATCCTTCAAAAATCCTTCTATAATTCTTGACCTCATGATGTTTTCCAAATGGCAAAAGGCAGCAAAATTTTTTTTATAGGAATACTAAACTCCCTCTAAAAAATTTCATTAGCAAATGAACTTCTAAATGAAGGATGTTAATTATAATCCATAATATGGAAACCCATAAAATTACTAGATCCATAGATAAAACAGAGAATACAGTCAAAACCTATATCCAAGTGCTCAATTTTAAAACTTGTTATTCTAGTAGATCATCCAAATTCACCCAAAATTGAAATTGAAGAAGAACCCAAATGTTGGGCTTTGTGGAGCCTAGTTGTGTTTGATCCGGATTATGACCCGAACCGAAATAATGTTGTTACAGTTTTTAATGGAAGATTTTTTGAGGCTTGGTCCATGGAGCGGATATAAAAACTGTTGTTTTGGAGATTAGAGTTTTAATGTCGTTTTTTTTAGAGAGAAAAATTGTATTGCTGCACTCTGTATTTTCCCCTAAGAATAGTGAAATCCCTGCAACTCCATGGTCGTAGGCAATTTGCCAAATCATGTAAATACTGTCTTGTGTGTGATTATTTTTCTTTGGCGTATATTTTTTTCTCTATTTTTACATCTCACAGGTCTAGGAATTTCGTACATATTCCCATCACCAAATTGAAGTTTTGTATCAAAAACAAGAAGCTAGACTCAATAATAAAATTTCCATTATCTAAACAACGGATTCAAACTCAGGAAAAAAAATCAATGAAAAGATTCATATAAGTTAAAAGGACCAAATAATGTTGTAGATATCCAAATATTGGCACACTTTGCTCAAAATATTCACAATCAAACCCACCAAAACCCAAAATTCAAAGTACAAATTTGAAAACAAAACCACAATTACACCCCAAAATAATCTCGGACAACACAGAACACCAAAACCCATTTCACCCATTATTTCAAAAAACCACAACTTGTCTAAGATAATTACCTGCCAATGCCACCCGCTAAGGATGACACCTTCTAGCCACAACCCTAAGGATCCGCAGCACTAATTTGGTCCGATTGAAGGGACCGTGATGTTGAGATAAAAGAAAAAGAAAAAAAAAAGGGCATTAGGTCAAGTGATAAAAAGGTTGTGAAAGAGAGAGTCAATTGAGAGAGAGAGAGAGATAATTTGGATGATCGCCACCACAGAAATCGCTGTAAGAACCTAATTGTCAGTGAGAATCAAACCTAATCATAAAAACTGGACAATCAAAATAATATATAATTCAATAAACAAAATTTAGAAGAAAGTCAGAATGAAATCAAAATTTAAAGAAAGAAAAGGCCAGATCAGTGAGAGTGGTGGATTGGCTTCTATTGTTAAAAACTAGTACTAGGCATTCAAAATATTTTGCCAACATATAGGGTCACAAAACATCGCCTACACAAAAACGTGGACTAAGGAATTATGTTTCGGTTGTGTTGTTGTCATCTCATAGCTCCTCTATGCTTCATTAAATGTTCTTTTCATATGAGAGTCAATGTCATTTAACACTTATTTCCTAACTTTTTAACTATCCTTATTCATAGGTTAATCCACGCTCCTCAATAACCTCAACCAAAAAATGATTGAATAATTACTGCAAGGACAAATAACCAACACATCAGATTTTTATTAACAAACCAAAATGAATGCTCCTATTAACAAGACATCTGTATGTTTAGACATAGAATCAATCACTGCATAACAGGTTAAAGCAACCCAAGGTAACAGCGATGAAGAGCCACTTCTACTTCACTATTCACTAAAGCCGCTTTTTCTTCAATTTTCAATGTGTTTGGAAATGGCAATTGATATTCAGATAATAAACACATACTCTTGATATATATATATATATATATATATATATTTTTTTTTTAAAAAGCTTTTAACGCATCTCAAGGCACATTAATAACCTAGAAGTACCAATTTATGCTGGTAGGATAATCTCTTCAAAAATATAATAAGGGAAAACATTCTCCATTATCTTCTGACTTTTTACGAATTTTTCTTCACTGATTGACCTAAGTTCCTACCGTCAAATAAATAGAAAATATCCCTCAAATTGATTTTCTTTCCCGTGATATGAAACAAACAAAGCCAAAGTGCAATGACAATCCATTAGTTCTAGTACAAGAATTCCCTGTCTAGAAACAAAATTAGAAAGTAATGAACATATATAAAACAATATTAGCTCGAGGAAACGGAAAAACTGTCAAACTATGTTAACTCTAAGGATAAATGAATACGTTATGAATTTTAACCAAACAAAAATGATTCTGCCAACATGTCCAAAGAACATAAGAGACCCACATGACTTGATAAAAGTTACATGAACTTTATCATTATACGCCACTAGCAGCAACAACTAAAAAATGAAGACTTGTAAGAGGCAGGGAAGGCTAGTTCCAACCACAGGGTATAGGTTCAGCCGTTCAGGCCAAACATTTTGAAAAATTTTAACTATGTAACTGCAGGTAGTGTCATGACATCTTGTTATGGGTTTAGGGTTGGAACTAGAGTGAGTCAATGATATAATTTATTAACAGTATTCAAGGTCCTCTCATAAACGACCATCAGGAATACCTAAAATCATAAGTCATTTTCTGATAATGTATTTTGCATCAATGTAAAGTCATGAAACAGAGATAGTAAAACACATTTTTAGATTGAACACAAAGCAATGTCACGTACAGAACACATTCTCAGAAGGCAATGACAGACATATCAGAAAAACCATAGCAATAATAAAGAAATGGAAAGAGTAAAACACATTTTCAGATTGAATATGGATTAGATTTGACAAGGTCAGCATATAGAAAAAGATAATAACATTAATCTTTAATTAATAATTATTGCTTCCATCTTGCAAATATTTAATCCCATCATCAACCACAACCACGAGATAGAATTTAATAATTCTGACCAATCTTGTTAGCCATTCAAAAACAAATTAACATCCAAAAGCAGTATATTGAGGTTTGAAACTTAATGATTACTTATAGCCACAAAACAATACCAGTATACACAAAGAATAATATAGAAGGAAAGTAAATGATAGAATTTTGAGTTGAATTATGTTTTTACCTGCATTTCCTCTTCCGGGTCACTCCCCTTTGAGAAACTGCATCATTTGTGATGAAGTCGAGAAATTCACCAGTGAGCTATACGATACCTACACGCTCAAATGTGAACCTGCACAAGACAAAGAAGAAAAACCTAACAAAGAGCACCGGTGTGGTGTCGGTCGAATACCCTCCGAAGGTTAAGTCAGAAATCTTCTCACAACTCTAGAGTGCTAGAGAGGGTAAATTATGCGTACCTTGATTTGTGAGGGTATTGGGGCTTTTATAGTAGTAGAAGGTGGACCTCTCTTCCTTGGAGTAGAAGTCTTTTCCTTATAGGAGTCCTTATGAGCGTAGATTGCAGAATCCTTTCCTTATAGGACTCTATGAAGTGTGTTGCAAGTATTACGTACTAAGGGCCTTTCTGCCTTCCTCATGGGCCTTGGACCCGCTGATACTTCATACTGGACTCTTTTCCATAGATTCATCAGATAACGGGCCCGTCCACCATTGGACCACGACATATAACCGTCAGGCCCATCTCAAGCCCAACTTCATCCTCTTCAGTTGCCCCCTTCACCCTATGGGTCCGTCGTACTTTAGTGGAGGGAAACATGGGGTGATGGTAATCATTAACAGGGGGTGACGGTTGAGAGGCCTGTGGGTTGTTGGCTCTAAGTCGTTAAGGATGACGGCCACAAGGTATACCGTCAGTAATTAGTGCTGCTGACAAGATCTGGAAAGCATTGATGGTGTGTGACACGCGTCACTCTCCTATTGGCAATTGTATGAGATCGAAGCGTCGCTTCGTCTTCCGTGCACCTCTCCTATAAATATTGCACCCTTCTCCTTTCATTTTTCTACTTTCACGAAGAAGTACATTGTCAGAGAGAGACCGTCGCATCTGTCAGAGAGAAGCCCGTCCAGTTACTGCAACCGTCACAGACACTTTCATCCGTCTACTTTTAGCTGGTAAGTCATTTCCATCCGTCTATATGTCATTCCTTGTTTTAAACTTTACCATGAAATACAATTCCTTTTCTTTTCCCGTCATATTTTCCAACATCCGTCATAGCCTTAGGTTTTATCGTTACTTGTAGGAAATGTCTAGTGCGTCGAGTAACCAATCTGTCGTTCGCGAAGGAGTGGATTATGAAGAGGTATATCCGTCAGGTCACAAAGACCGAGACGATCTGAGCAAGGATAGGAGTCCGTCTGCATCTTCCCCGTCCTCAACAAATGAGGATATGGAGATCGTAGAAATAGTTGAAGAACCAGTAGAAGGAATTAGATCTGTCGTGGGTGCGGATGAACTTAGGCAGGTCGTCATGCTTCCAGAATGGACGGTAAACACCTTCACTTCAACCATCAAGGAGCCACATTTCAACACGATTAGAGACAACTACCAAATTCCTGACCATATTCCCATCCGTCTACCCTACTCGTCAGAAAAATGCTACAGCCAGGGGGTAAACGGTGTCGGTATATATGAGCAGGTGCTCAAGGCTGGCCTTAGATTCCCATTGAGTTCACTCCATCGTGAACTTTTACAGTATTTGGGATTGTCCGTCAGCCAAATATCCCCAAACGCCTGGAGAGTTTTTATCGCAATGGAGGTACTGTACGGAGCCATGTCGGGCGGCAGACGTAGGCTGATGGTGCGGGAGTTCCTTCCCTGCTACCGTCCAGACGAAATAGACAAGTCACGGGGAATGTATAGCTTCGTCCCTAGGAGCTCCGTCCTGAAGGTTATTTTTGAAACTCCAGATTCAAATAGGGACTGGAAGAGCCGTTACTTCTTCTTAGAAGGAGACGGTTGGATGTGCCGTCCTAGGGAGACGGATCACATGCCCGTTGATACTACGTGGGGCATTTTAAATGAGTCTGGTATACTTCGTCATATGAAAACAGTTTAATTTCATTCCATTTATTGATTTTCATAAGAATTTAACGTCCGTCTACTCTTTCTTTTTCAGTCCGTCAGCGCCCACAGATAGAACTTGAAGAATTCAGTTTTTTGGAGAAAATTTTTAAAAAGTCCACGTCGGAGGAGAGGACCTAGGCTAAGCTCATCACACTCGACACCATTTATTGGTATTGTGACGGACCTGAACCATCTCCTGCAGCCAAGAAATTCGACAAGAAAGTCCGTCAGCGTAAGCCTCCTTCCGAATTCCAATAATTTTATCCGTCTACCATTTTCTTCTTGTAATTTGCTCCGTCTACTTTCGCAGAAATGGATGACGCCAAAAGGAGGGCCTTGATCAGAGTGAATGCTGCCAAAAAGAAAGAGTTCGTCGAGGCAGATCCCATGGGAACGGGTACCAGCCTTCAACAGAAAAGGAAAGTGCCATCCAGAGGTGATCGTCCTCCAAAAAAGCTCAAGGTTCCATTGGAGCCTGTCCTGGGTCTTATGGCTGGGGGTGCCAAAACCACAACTCCCGTGAAGCATAGGGCAGGAAAAGGTTTCATGAAGGGCCCGTCCCCCCAGAAGGAGAAGGCGCCCGTCCTTCTTCGCGAGGACCCCAAATTTGCTTTGGAGAAGCTTTCGTCCATCATCTCTTCTGATGATTATGAGGACCTAGGCAACCACTCGACCGAGGCTATGGAAGAGACGGGCCTATTCAGCATTGCTCAGGTAATCGATCCGTCTTCTATGCTTTTGTTTTTTACTATAATATTTGGCTAACTCCTTTTCAATTTCAAGCCATGCTCATGACAAAGGGGCTGATGGGACGGTGCCTGAGTCATGAGACAACTTTGGACCGTTTAAGAGAGAAAGCCAAAGTGACGGACGACAAGCTAACACAGTTGAAGGCTTGGAAGGTCGTCCAGGAAAAGAAGTTAAAAATGGCTGAGGAAGCGAGGGACGATTACTTTAAGAGGACGGAGGAGCTGTCCAAGGTTCTGGAGGACAAAGAGAAGGAGATCCGTCAGGCAAAGGTAGACGTCGTCCGTGAGTATTGCGACTCCGACGACTTTCTACTAGAGCTAGGGTCGTCCTACAACGATGGTTTTGACGATGCACTTCGTCAGGTGAAGAGTTTACATCCAGACCTTGACCTTTCCTCCGTCAATATCAGTGTTCCCGAGCAAACATCCGTTCAGCCTGCCAGATCTGATGATACTGACCAGCTCTTTGGTGACGAGGCACAAGTCGACGGGGCCCAAGTGGAAAGGACCATTGTCGAGAATGATCCGACCGCTATGGATGTTCGTCAGGAGGGAACAGATGTTCTAGCCGCGAATTGAAACAACTTTATTTATTTATTTTTGCTTGTAAAGATATTTTGTGAACAATTTTTATCCGTCATGGATGTCATGTTGACACTTAATATTTGGTTTTATTATACGTTGTGTTGATTCGTCTACTATTTTGTATGCTTTTAGTAGTTTGTATCCGTTCATCTTGTTTACATACTTCTGGTTGTTCATGTGGTGGACTTGGTAGATAATCCCACTATAGAGGGGGTCCGTCTACTTAATACTTTGGATTTATCCGTCCTCGATTAAACTTATTTTTATCCGTCCACTAAGGACTTTGGATTTTTTATCTTGTTAGGACGATCCGTCCACTTGCGGGCTAAGTCTTATCCGTCCTCTATGGGACTTCGTATTTTTCATCCTCTTGGGATGATCCGTCCACCTTGTGGACTTTGAATTTTCATCCTCTTGGGATGATCCGTCCACCTTGTGGACTTTAGAATTTTCATCCTCTTGGGATGATCCGTCCACCTTGTAGATTTTAGAATTTTCATTCTCTTGGGATGATCTGTCCACCTTGTGGACTTTGAATTTTCATCCTCCTGGGATGATCCGTCCACCTTGTGGATTTTGAATTTTCATCTTCCTAGGATGATCCGTCCACCTTGTGGACTTAGCTTATATCCATCCAGCTTGTGGACTTTGGATTTTTCATCCCTTTTGGGATGATCCGTCCACTTTGTGGACTTATCTGTATCCGTCCACCATGTGGATTTAAGATGTTCCGTCCACCTTGTGGACTTGGTTTATATTCGTCCAGCTTGTGGACTTTGGATTTTTCATCCCTTTTGGGATGATTCGTCCAGTTTGTGGACTGTTAATTTATGTAGAAAAAACACAGTAGAGTCTGAATATTTCTCTTATTGAAAGAAAACCATGTAGAAAAAAGGTACCTACCCCCTTGGGCTTAAAAAGGCACTTGTAGAAGGAATTGTTCGAAGGAAAAACATGCGATACCAAAAAACTAAATAATAGAAAAATTGTTTGAAATAAGAACTAAGAAATTAGTAATAAACTGGGAACTGGGGGAGCGTCGATGATCTTCATGTCGTCTCTACTGGTAGTACCTCCGTAGGTGCTCCGTGTTCCATGGGTGTTGAAGCTTCTGCCCGTCCGGAGTTTCTAGGTGGTAGGTCCCTCTCCTTTGCCAAGATGAGATCCTGTACGGCCCTTCCCAGTTGGGGCCGAGCTTTCCTTGCGTCGGATCTTTGGCAGCCCCCATCACCTTCCGTAGCACAAGATCTCCAATCTGAAAGTCTCTGTGTCTGACATTGGTGTTGTAGTATTTTGCCATGAGGTTCTGGTACCTAGCCAACCTCTGCACTGCTGTAGCCCGGACCTCGTCTATCAGATCCATCTGGAGATGCAAGGCCTCTTCGTTTTGATCATCGTTGTAGTTCTCCACCCTATAGCTCGTAAGTCCGACCTCCACTGGAATGACGGCCTCACTTCCGTATGCTAGTCTGAATGGCGTTTCTCTAGTGGGTATTCTTGCCGTAGTACGATATGCCCATAATACGCTCGGTAGTTCGTCAGGCCAGATGCCCTTAGCCCCCTCGAGCCGGGTCTTGATGATCTTGAGCAAGGACCGGTTCGTGACTTCCACTTGCCCATTGGCCTGCGGGTGTACGGGCGACGAATAGTGATTCCTGATCCCCAGCTCTGAACAGAAGCTCCTGAATTCTCCGTTATCGAATTGCCTTCCGTTGTCGGAGACGAGCACTCTGGGTATCCCGTACCTGCATATAATATTTCTCCAAACGAAATTCCAGATGTTCTTCTCCGTGATGGTGGCCAAGGCCTTTGCCTCTACCCATTTGGTGAAGTAGTCGATGCCAACTACCAGAAATTTTAGCTGTCTTGCTGCTGTCGGGAAGGGGCCCATGATATTAAGTCCCCATTGGGCGAACGGCCAAGGGGCCGAAATAGGCGTCAGCTCCTCGGTTGGTTGCCTGATCAGGTTACTGAACCTCTGACATTTGTCACAAATCTTGACGTATGCTTGCGCGTCCTTTTGCATCGTCGGCCAGTAGTACCCTGCTCTGATCAATTTGTGCACTAAGGACCGTGCCCCTGAATGGTTTCCACAGATACCCTCATGCACTTCTCTCATCACGTAGTCTGCCTCCTCTTGACCCAGGCACCTCAGGTACGGACGTGAGAATCCCCTTTTGTATAAGATATTATTGATCAATACAAATCGCGAGGCTTGGACTTTCAGCTTCCTGGCCTCGTCTTTCCCGTCAGGTAGTGTACCCATCTTCAGGTATGCTATTAACGGCGTAGTCCAACTGTCTTCAGAATTCACCTCCAACACTTTTGTTCCGTCATCAATAAGCGAGGTGAGTTGTACAAATGATAGTACCTGTTCGGGAACAAGTATAAGTTCTGTCGAGGCTGCCTTTGCAAGACGGTCGGCCCATTCGTTCTCCTCCCTTGGGATTTGGACGAATCTTACTTCGAGATTGCTGATCCGATTCTTCACCTCTTCCAGGTACTTCTTCATCCTCTCGCTTTTGCATTCGTATATACCGTTGATTTGACTTGTTATTACTTGGGAGTCGCAATGTACGATTATGGATTCAGCACCTGCGGCCTTTGCGAGGTCTAGTCCTGCCACCAATACTTCATACTCGGCCTCGTTGTTGGTCGTGGGGAAGTCCAGCCGAATCATGCATTCGATTTTATCTCCGTCAGGGGTATGGATCAGCACCCCGGCACCTCCTGCGTGCCTATTGGAGGATCCGTCCGTGTGGATGCTCCATTGTGCGCTTATTTGTGCCCCCACGCCTTCTGACCTAGAAAATTCTGCAATGAAGTCGACGACGGCCTGTCCCTTGATTGCATTCCGCGGACGGTAATGTATATCAAATTCACTCAGTTCTACTGTCCATAGTGCCATGCGTCCCGCTGTCTCTAGGCTACTCATGGCTCTCCGTAGGGGTTGGTCCGTTAGGACTACTATTGTGTGCGCCTGGAAGTATGGTTTGAGCTTCCTTGCCGCAGTTACTAGCGCGAATGCCAACTTCTCCATTTGGGGATACCTTTCTTCCGCTCCTCGGAACGCCCTACTTATAAAGTAGACGGGCTTTTGTGACCCATCCTCTTCCCTAATTAGGGCCGCGCTGACTGCCGCTTGCGAAACCGCCAAGTAGAGGTAGAGTATTTCCCCAGGCTTAGATGGGCTGAGCAACGGTGGGGATGACAGGTACTTCTTTAAGTCCTCAAATGCTTTCTGGCATTCGTCCGTCCACACGAACGATTTTCTTAATGTACGAAAGAATGGAAGACACTTGTCCGTCGCCTTTGAGACGAACCTATTCAGGGCCGCAATTTTACCGTTCAATTTTTGCACATCCTTGATTGTTTTTGGCGGTTCTAACTCCATGATGGCCGGACCTTCTCCAGATTTACTTCTATACCTCTATGGGAAACCATGAATCCCAAGAACTTTCCTGCCGTTACCCTGAATACGCACTTGTTCGGATTCAACTTCATGTTATACGACCGGAAGGTGTCGAAGGTCTCTTGTAGGTCTTTCAGGTGGTCCTGTTCCAGAAGGCTTTTTACAAGCATGTCGTCGACATACACTTGTACGTTTTTCCCAATCTGGTGCGCGAACATTTTGTTCATTAGCCTCTGGTAGGTTGCTCCCGCATTCTTGAGCCCAAACGGCATCACTTTATAGCAAAAGAGACCCTGACTTGTGACAAAGGAGGTCTTCTCCTGATCAGCCTCGTCCATTTTGATTTGGTTGTAGCCGAAGAAGGCATCCATGAAGCTCAAGAGTTGGTGTCTTGCTGTTGAGTCTACCAATGTATCAATTCGAGGTAACGGGTATTTGTCCTTTGGGCATGCCCTGTTGAGGTCCGTGAAGTCGACACACATTCGCCACTTCCCAGTAGCTTTCTTGACCATCACCATGTTTGCTAACCAGTCGGGGTAATATACCTCCCGAATGAAGTCTGCCTCGAGTAGCTTCTTGACCTCTTCGGCTATTGCTTTGTCCCGTTCTTGAGCGAATACTCGCTTTTTCTGTCTCACGAGCGAAGACGTGGGGTTCACATTTAACCTATGAACTATGACTGAGCCACTAATACCCGGCATGTCCTCGTGGCTCCAAGCAAAAACATCCTGGTTATTCCTTAGAAATGTTGTTAGGGCCTGTCGTGTGGGTTGATCGACCAATGTCCCCATTCTAGTCGTCCGTCCGGGCCTTGACTCGTCTAGAGTTACTTCTTCTAGTTCTTCTATTGGTTCTGCTGCGACCCGCTGTTCTTCTATGCACATGGTGTGCTGGTGGTCATCCATCTCCAGCATGGCTATGTAGCACTCGCGGGCGGCCACCTGATTTCCTCGCAACTCCCCGACTCCATACTCCGTTGGGAACTTAATCATCAGGTGATACGTCGAGGTTGCTGCCTTCCAGGTGTTGAGGGTAGGCCGTCCAAGGATAGCGTTGTACGCTGATGAGCAGTCTACTACAAGGAATGTCACATCCTGCGTGATTTGCTGAGGATAATCGCCTACTGTCACCGAAAGTGTGACCGCACCCAATGGGAATACTCTCGTTCCTCCAAATCCTACCAGCGGGGCATTTGTTGGTATCAGTCGTTCCCTATCAATCATCATTTGCTGGAACGCAGGGTAATATAGGATGTCTGCCGAGCTGCCATTGTCAACCAACACTCGGTGCAAGTTATATCCTCCTACTCGTAGGGTGACAACCAATGCGTCGTCATGCGGATGGTGGAGTCGTCGTGCATCTTCCTCTGAGAACCCGACGATTAGGCTATCTTTTTGTGCAATTTTTGGTACTGAGCCCGTCAGCTGGACATTCTGAACCATCCGTAGGTAAGTTTTTCGGGCCTTTTTAGACGACCCAGTTGCCGATGTTCCCCCTACGATCATCCTTATGTCTCCGACTGGGGGCCTAGGACGCTCATTATCCCTTCGGGGCTGCTGTTCTTGATTTGGTGGATCCGTCCTCTCTTTCCTGACGAACTTTTGTAACTTCCCTTGTCTGACAAGGGCTTCTATTTGCTACTTTAAGTCATAGCAATCTGCTGTGTCGTGACCGTGATCGCGGTGGAAACGGCAATATTTATCTCTTGATCTTTTGGTGGGATCTCCTTTTAGTTTCCCAGGGAAAGTCAGAGACCCCTCGTCCTTGATTTGCATTAGGACTTGTTCTATTGGGGCAGTCAACAGGGTGAAGCTCGTGAACCTTCCCCTTGGTGGCTTCGGGCGCCGCTCATCACTTCGGTCCCCCGTTCTTGGCCTCTTCGACCCTTGGTCCCTTCGTTCTTCCTCCTGTCGCTCCCTTTTCCTGGGTTTTTCCTCTCAGGCCTGCAACGCATCTTCAGCGTTCATGTATTTGGTAGCCCTGTAGAGTACTTCTGACATGGTCTTAGGGTCGTTCTTGTATAAAGAGAATAGAAACTTGCCTTTCCGCAACTCGTTCGTGAAAGCTGCTACCAGGATCTTATCGTTGGCTTCGTCTGTTGAGAGCGCTTCCTTGTTAAAGCGCGTTATGTAGGTCCTTAGCGTCTCGTCCTCCCGTTGCTTAATACTCATCAGGCAGGCTGTGGATTTCTTATACCTGTGCCCTCCGATGAAGTGCATAGTAAACTGAGCGCTCAGCTCCTTGAAGGTGCTGATGGTGTTCGGCGTCAGACGGCTGAACCATACCCTTGTGGGGCCTTTGAGTGTTGTGGGGAAGGCCCTGCACATGATCTCGTTTGCTACGCCTTGAAGGTGCATTAGGGTCTTGAAAGTCTCCAGATGGTCCAGAAGATCCTTCATGCCATCATAGCTGTCTATATGCGGCATGCGGAATTTATGTGGTAGGGGGAAGGAGTTCACGGTGGCAGTGAAGGGCGAGTCGGTGCGGTTGACTAAATCATCAAGATCACTGGAAACTCGCCCCTTGAGCGCGTTCATCATAACCTCCATTTGTTCCCTCATCGCCTGCATCTCTACGATAATATGTGGTGGAGTTGTATCCGTGAGGGATGGCATGCTCAAGTTTTGCCTTTCCGGTCTGCTTGGGGCGTGGCTGCCTTCAGGGTTCTCCTGGTTTCTCCTTGCAGCGCTAGTCCCTTCTTGATCTCCTTGTTGGTTGTTTGGGGCTGCATTCTTCTTGCGCAGCTGTTCTTCCAGGTCGTGGTTTTGTTTGGTGAGACGTTCCACGGCGGCACCAAGAGTTCGAACTTGTCTCCCGAGGGCAGTCGTGGGTGGTTCCTCTTCTTGAACGTCGTTAGTGGTTGCCATCGAGCGAGTGAGTACCATGCAACCCTTTAGTCCAGGAAACAATGGTAGGGATTATAAATCTCAACTAGCCTTTCCCACAGACGGCGCCAACTGATGAAGTCGAGAAATTCACCAGTGAGCTACACGATACCTACACGCTCGAATGTGAACCTGCACAAGACAAAGAAGAAAAACCTAACAAAGAGCATCGGTGTGGTGTCGGCCGAATACCCTCTGAAGGTTAAGTCAGAAATCTTCTCACAACTCTAGAGTGCTAGAGAGGGTAAATTATGCGTACCTTGATTTGTGAGGGTATTGGGGTTTTTATAGTAGTAGAAGGTAGACCTCTCTTCCTTGGAGTAGAAGTTTTTTCCTTATAGGAGTCCTTATGAGCGTAGATTGCAGAATCCTTTCCTTATAGGACTCTATGAAGTGTGTCGCAAGTATTACGTACCAAGGGCCTTTCTGCCTTCCTCATGGGCCTCGGACCCGCTGATACTTCATACTGGACTCTTTTCCATAAATTCATCAGATAACGGGCCCGTCCACCATTGGACCACGACATATAACCGTCAGGCCCATCTCAAGCCCAACTTCATCCTCTTCAATTTGGTTTGTCAAGTAAGACAAGGTTCTCCACATAATTATTAGCACAATAATCTATTGTTGCCCCATACATCCCTTACTTCTTACCTTCTCGGTTCTTAGGGTCATATGAAGCAAACCCAACAGAAAGCGCTCTTGCTGTTGTCACTAACATATGACCGCTCTTCCGGAAACCTAATACCCTCGTGATTCCTCCAGTAATATTAACATTGCAAAGTTTAGTCCAAGAATCAACAATGCCATACTTTTTCATCACCCAAATGGAACAAACATCATAGCACTTATTCCCCTGACATAATAAAGCATGACATAATATAAAAAGTGCTCCCCTGATCACTGAAGTGTCCAACGCATGTGAATGTATCATCCCTACTGGCAACGACATCACACGAAAAGCCTCATTACTTAAATCAAAGGACAAAACTGATGGACGAATCCTTGGTCCACGGCGATTGGCCAAATCACGAATCCTTCGTACACGGCCATGGGCCAAATCATTCACCGTATAATGGACAGCCCCATTTAAAAATGCTGCTGGGAAACAGCCGAAATCAAATATGATTCGAGGCGGAAAAGGGACTCCAGTAGTAGTTATTCTCCAAGAACCCTCGTTAAGAGAGTAAACCTCAACCAAAGCTGGCTTACCCTCAGACTGACCATTTTGATCAGTACGTTGAAAATCAATTGTCACCACCTTATAATCATTGGATAGTGAATCAAACCCGAATGCAGAACGACAATAATGGTGACCGCGTATGAGCGTAAGGGAAGACTTGGGAAGGGTGAAACATTTTCTAATAGAAGGATTCCAAAGAACATAACACTCTTGTTCAAAAAGACAGAACAAGCCATTCGCGTAGCCAATTAACTTAGAGAAACTCGATGATGAAAACTCAATATTCTGAAATGGGTTTAACAAGGAGTCATCATTATTGTCATCATGAATGAAATTGTAGCTCTCTACTACCTTGGATTCAGAAGCGGTGCAGCTCCTAACAACTAGTGTGTTGGAGTTGGGAACAAGTGAAAGTGATCGAGTGAGGTGGGAATTAACGAAGGAAGAGGCTGTGATTAGAGAGTTCCATGATTTGGAAACGCACCTGAATCGAATTAGTGATTTGACTGGTAGTCTGTTCAGAATTTCCCGAACCACTTCTTCTGGGAGATAGTCCGACATTGCTTTCTCTTCCACCCAAATTGAAAAAAATTTGTAAAACTAAAATGGATTCTGAACAGAGAACTTTGACTTCTTCAGCTCTTCAAGACACTGTCACTCTCATTTCATCCCTATATTTATATCCCTGTATTTATGGTTCAGTTCAGCAAAACAATGTGAATGTGTGCGTTTTTTTTTTTTTTTTTGGCTAAGCAGAGAGAGCATGTATTTTGTTCAGTTTCCGGTCTGGTGAGCTAGTGTGTTAAAGCTAAAACCCTACTACTGTTCTTTTTTTATGATTTACAAAAATAGAAAGAAAAAATATAATAAAAACAAACACATCAAAATCTTAAAATTAAGGTTTGAGTGGAAAGGAACAGAACCACCACCTAAGGTGGTGGCGGCGCAAGCTTGAGGTGAAATCGGCAATGAAGTTCAATAAATTTGAGTTTAAAAAAGATACTATATAACTAAATAACTAGTGCCCATTTGTTTCGGCGTTTTCAGCCCAAAAGTTGCGTTTTCAAAAAAGTCAGCCCAAAAATAGCGTTTGGTTCGTATAAAACGCAACTTTTTGAAAAAAGTTGCGTTTTATTTTTGAGAAGAAAACGCGCGTTTGAGTTATGGAGCTCTAAGGTCCATTTTGTTAAAAGTTTGTGGGCGTTTAATATATCCGTTGGGGGTGAGTTGGCAATTACCAAATTACCCTTCATCAGTTCTTAGTTCTCACGCCGGTTCCTCATTCCTCTCATCTCTTCTCTCTGCTCTACCCTCACCGTGCTGCTACAAACACAACACCACCCAACTATCACCGGTCTACCACCACAATCGACAAAATCAACAAAACCCATTTCAAACCCAACTCAAAATCAACCCAAAACAAAATCAACTCAAAATCAAATCCAAAATCCACAGAAAATCAACTCAAAATTAAACCATTAACTAAAAACCCATAACCCAAACCCAAAATCAAAATCAAATACAAACCCAATGGTGGCAGAGACTTAAGGGATCTGAGAATTAAGGAGAGAGATGAGGGATTTCCTTATGCTTCAATCATCTTCATCTTCTTCATCATCATCATCGAACTGTCAAAAAAAAAAAAAGGGGGAAAGAAGGAACAAAAAAAGCTCTGCGGCAACTGGAGGAAGTGGAAGGGAAAAAGGGGAAAGAAAGAACAAAAAAAGAAAAGTGGAATGTTCTGGAGGAAGTGGTAGGGAAAAAGGGGAAAGAAGGAAAAAAAAAAAAAAAAAAAAAAAAAGAAAGAGGAAGAAGAAGAGCATAGTGGAACGTTCAGGAGCTTGGAGGAAGAAGTGGCATGGAAAAAGAAAAGAAAGAAGGAAAAAAGGAAAAGAGTGAGGGTACGTGTGTGGAGGAGAAAAAAAGAGGGAAAAAAAAGAGGAAATGTGGTAAGTGAGTGGAGGAGAAAAAAAGGGGGGGGGGGGGGAAAAAGGAAAAATGAAGGAAATTGATTTAAGTATGATGAAGTAGTTGATTTAAGTATGAACCAAACTCACATCCAAAAAAAAAAAGTATGAAATAAACTCCCTTATATATACATTGTCCTTTTTGGTAATTTATCTCTCAAACTGCCACTTTTATAAGTGCTAGCCAAACACTCAGCTTTTTCAAAAAGTACTTTTAACAGCTTTTACCAAACACTCAGCTTTTTGAAAATGCAATTTTTCATTATGCACTTTTTGAAAACTCCACTTTTTCATTATACACTTCTACAAAAAGCTGAACTAATGTGAATGTGTGCTTTTTTTTTTTTGGCTAAGTAGAGAGAGCATGTATTTTGTTCAGTTTCCGGTTTGGTGAGCTAGTGTGTTAAAGCTAAAACCCTACTACTGTTCTTTTTTATGATTTACAAAAATAGAAAGAAAAAATATACTAAAAACAAACACATCAAAATCTTAAAATTAAGGTTTGAGAGGAAAGGAACAGAACCACCACCTAAGGTGGTGGCGGCGCAAGCTTGAGGTGAAATCGGCAATGAAGTTCAATAAATTTGAGTTTAAAAAAGATACTATATAACTAAATAAGTAAATGAGTTTGGTTGGGGGTTTCTCAGTCAATTTACAAAAACAAAACATTTGACCCAAAAAAAGAAGCCAAGTTTTCGGTAACTGAGTATAAGTCATTGAACCAGGGGAAAATAAAATTAACAAAAGAAGGGAATCAACCTTCTATATCCATTTTCCCAAGGCAAAAATCTAGAATAGAATATATGGGAATCATTCCATCTATTTTCCTTACCTGTTGTCGATTATCCCATCCAAGAGGTAAATTTTGGACAATATTTTTCTCAACCTTTTGAGTAAATTACCCAAGATAAAACATTTATAAAAAAAATGGTCACTCTAAACATGATGGAGAGAAAAAAATTTCTTCGGGGCTAGCTAAATATATATAAAAATAATTAAATTTGAAGAATAATATATATATATATTTATAACATGATCTAATATATTTTATTTTTGAGGAAAATTACATTTTATCGCCCTAAACTATATCTCATATCACATTTTACACCCTAAACTTTTTAAATGCATGTTTTGCATCATAAACTATGACTTTTGTTACACTTTGCACCTTGATGTTAATTTTGCTGTTAATTTGGACGAAAATTCAAAATTTAGGTTGCAAAGTGTAATAAGAAATATAGTTTAGGGTGGTAAAGTATAATTTATCATTTGTTTTTAAAGCAATTAGCGCTTTTCACATGGTATCATACCTTTTCTATCCAAGTTAACATCAAATTTAATGTGGGAGCAGAGCAAAGGGTAACAAAGATCATAGTTTAGGGTGCAAAACATGTATTCAAAAAGTTTAGGGTTCAAAGTATAATCGGAGGTATAATTAAGATGGTAAAATGTAATTTTTCCCCTTTTTTTTACATTTAATAAAGTATTTACATCAATTATATATATATATATATATATATAACATTAATAAAAATTAAAGGATTCTTAACTTCTAAGCCCTAACCATGAAATCCACATTTATGATTTCTTCTAAAAAGAAAAAAAAAATTGTCCATATCTCTAATTTTCTAAAAACATTAAAAAATAAATAAACTTTTTATTAAAAATATTTACTTATATATTTCTAGGATGTCTCATAAATAAATAAAGTGCATTCGTAATTTATAAATTTTTCTATTTGCATGAAATACATTAAATACACTTTGAATGAATGAGTTATGTATGGTATAAAAGTAATTTTAGGAAACAAAAATGATGTATTAGTCAAAAGTAGGGGTCATTATATATATATACCAAAAATAGAGGAAAAAAAAGGAATTTTTGGAAAGTCAAGAGGGCCATGGTCTGTCCTAGCTCCCCCAACCCCGAATGTATTAAGAGAGAAGAAAGACAAGTGTTTTGGAGATGATAACAGAACATATACTGATATTATGCCCGTGAATTAAGAATCATATGTAACTTAAACAAAAGATAACAACAACTAAGTTTTTGTATTTATCTAAAAAATTAATAGAGATGTTCAGAAAAAATCAATAAGAACAATTATAATTTTGTGTCTATTCATGAGGTGTTTTAAAAAAAATAATAAATTAAATTATAGGTTGATATTAGTAGTTGTATACATGTACTATGATTGTTTTAAAAAAAGATATTAATGTTGATATGAACAATTAGTGTGAAACTAAAATGCTAATCCCATGGAATGCTAGAACTCATAAATCATAAATGAAGTAAATCTCCTATTAGTAATTAAATAAATCACTTAGAAATTATAGATAAACTAGCTTGTAACCCCATGCATATGCATGGATACACTTAAAGATATACAATAAGATGCATAACATAATTCATATATATAATTTAAATACTATTGATAGTTATTTTTATATTTTGTTAACTCTGTAAAAAAAAATTGTAATGATATTATTAGGTATAAAATATAAATTGTTCATATTTATTTATTTTTTTAATTTTTGTGAAGAACTTTTTTTTTACGATTTATTTATTCTAAACTTTTTGATTTTTGTTCTTAATAATTCACTTAGATGAATATTTATGATGTGGTCTCACATTTGATTCTAAAATTAAGAAATAAAACTCTTTAAGAATAAATAATTTATGACACATAGCGCAAAATTGGAACTCTAATTTGGAATTCTAATTTGAGTTTCTCTCAGCTTCACCTATTAATATATATATATATATATATATATATATATTAATAATAAAAGATTAGATGAAGAATTCAAATTGTATTCAAATTGAAATTTTTATCAACTTAGAAATTATAGGAGAAGAAAATAAGAACAAAAAAAAAATTATATATATTTAATAATCTAACAAAATTTTTACAATTTGGTAACACCACGTTGCGCAACCATGGCTTCCAAGCCTAACTTTCATTATATAGTATATGATATGTACACACACATTCGATACAAGATAGGGCAAGACAAGGTGAGATGAGCAAAACCTATCTTTTCACGTCACCTCTTTGAAAGGAGAAAAATCCTCATGAGTAAAGATGATTACACAAGGTGGGGCATTTTTGCCATCCCCAACCAAAGTAGGAGAGGGGAGAGAAAAAGTGAATGTAAATTTAGAATGACTTATGCCATTTACTCAAGTCAATGTTAGTAACTCCTTTTGTTCACTGCAATTCATCATTTCTTATATAATAGGAGCATCACAATAATAATATAATAGGAGCATCACAATAATTCTCAACAAATTATTAGTTATTTACTTTCATTTTTTGTCCAAGTAACGCGATTGCAAATACTAGTCAATAATCAAATATTAAACTTAAAACACACAATGCTCCAAATATTAAAGTTAATAAAATACACGCGTATAAAATTAACATATTTGTTCCAAAAATAACAAGATTACAACAAGTAGTTAAAATACACTTATTTCTCCACACTAAGTGATTGTTCAACTTATATTTTTCTCGCTCCATTTTTAACTGCCTAATTTCTGACTCTTATTCCATCTTTGACTGCATAATTTCTGCTTCTAAAATGGCTATATCATGCTGTAGATTTAACATTCTGTTTTCGAGCTCATGGTTTTTTTCTTTATCTCGTATCTCTTCCTCTTATACCACCTTTAAACTATGCCAAGACAAATGAATTGTAAGATATATGATATTTAGATCAAGACAATAATAACTAAGCATATTAATTAATGTAAGATAAATTCATTATTGTTACACAGAATTGTTCATCCTTCATTTATTAAGCAAGCATATTTATTGCAAAACATTTAATAACCGAATATATTTATTGTAAAACAAATTCATTATAAGATATGCATAATTACCAATTTTGATAAAATACTAATTATCTAATATACTAATTGTAAGATACTGAAAAATAAAATTATGGCCACTTTTCTATAACCCCCTTTAAATTTATCAACCATTTAGATGAGTGCCCCAAAGTCAAACTAATCATCAGTTGCATTATCTACATTTAGAATGTGAACGATGTCATTTAACATCCTTCTATAATTTTTAACATTACAATATTTTCCAAATGGCAAAAGAAAGCCAAAAAAGTACAGCAATATCACATTCCCTATAAAAAATTCAGCAGCAGATGAACTTCAAATGAAGGGGGTTAATTCTCCACTTGCCACTACAGTATAATGAACATTTGAACTTAAACAGCAATCCCCACACACAATCAGTAACCCAACAAAATGCCAAGTAGTCAAGTACCACTTAATATAAGAATAGAAATGAAATATAGAAGAATCTAAAGCTCCTAAGTAACAAAACAGAACAATCACAGAAAGTTTCAAATACAATATATTTTAGCAAAAGAAAAAACAGAGAGAAAAGGAAAAGCATACCCTTCTCCCTTTCTTTCTCTCTACCCGTTTAACTCTTACTGTACACCATAAAATGGGAATACAAAATATTACGTAACCAATTACTCAAATCACTCGATTCACTATTAAAATGGTGGAGCGGACAGTGAACTTGAGAAAAAGGAAATCATGCAAAGCCGTATCAAATAAAAACCATATCCAATAAGGCAATTTATAATCCACATTATAAATAAATAAAAAACCGATAAAATCACCCCATCCATTGACAAAACCAAGCATGCAATCAAAACCCATATCCAAAAGCTAAAATTTGAAACTTGTTATCCTAATAGATCATTTAAATTAACCTAAAATTGCAATTGAAGAACCCAAATTGAAGTTTTGTATCCAAAACAACAAGCTAGAACCAATAATAAATTTACCAATATCTAAATAGTGGATTCAAACTCAGAAAACATCAATGAATGGGATTCATATTTAAAAGGCCCAAATGAGATTATAGATAACCAAATATTGGCTCACATTGCTAAAAACATCCATAATCAAACCCACCAAAGCAGCAATGCGTTATTAAAACTTACAAGACTCTGACACCCAAACCCCTATATCTAAATGGCTTACAAACTGTCTTCCAGTTTTTTATTATTCAATTGGTACAAGTGGAAGGGGGAATTTGAACCATGGTTCTCCTCATAAAGGAGACAAGGCAATTCCACTGAGCTACAAGGCTCTTGGCCACAAACTGTCTTCCAGTTGAACAAATAAAATTTGACACCATCCCCTAACCCACCCCACAAATAATCGCATTTTAATTTCTCAGGACAATGAGAAACACTTACTAGAATGGGGAATATAGATAGGTAAAGTAGATAGTGCGCTCTTTATCAAGGTGATTCTGCCTCCTTTCGATAAATAGAATTTTTCCCACCCTGCTTACCTTCTCCCCAACGTTTCCAAAATTGTCTTGGTTTCCAAAATTGAATTTTTCCAGAATTTTTTCCACTCTGACACCCTAAGGTTTTTTTTTTTTTTGTTATTGGTGTTGTTGAAATCATTAAAAAAAAAACTACATCATTTTAGTGTCACTAATGGTATAATCTCAAGCAACAACAGACATAAGGGCCAAATTAATAGTGATTGCAAACTTGGAAGTATTAAATTGAAATAAAAAATAAATAATTCAGAGACCAAAATAACAATTGACCCAAACTTAGAAGGTGTAATTTGAACTTTAACCTAAATAATAATAAAAAATACCTTTATTCTTTTCACATGAGAGCCAATGTCATTCACATCAATAATAATTACTTCCAAATTTTCAACTATCCATATCCAGAGGTTTATTCATGCCCCTTAATAACCTCAATCCAGAAAAAAGTGAGCAGCACCAAAAACAAAAATAATTCAAGGGACATAATTACATATAACCAATCATGTTTTTATTAGCAAACCAAAACAAATGCTCTTATTAACAAGAAAACTATATGTTTAGACATAAAATGAACCACCAAATAACCGGTTTGAGCAAACCAAGGTCACAGTGACAAAGAACCACTTCTACTTCACTATTCACCAAAGCTTTGTTTTCTTCAATTTTCGATGTGCTTGGAAATGATAGTTGATATTCAGAAAATAAACGCATTGATAATCTTCATTTATACCTATCAGAAAAAAATAATCTTCAGTTATTAAAAACATTCTCTTTAATGCATCTCAAGGCACATTAATAACCTAGAGGTTCCATGTTATGCTAGTAGGACAATGTTTTCAAGAATAAAATAAGGGAAAACATTCTCCATTATTTTCTGACATTTTAAACCTTTTATGTTACACGATTGACCAAAGTTCCTACCATCAAATGAATAGAAAAAAAATTCCCGAATTCATTTTCTTTCTCTTGATTTTACATGAAACAAACAAAGGCAAAGTGCAATAACAGTCCATTAGTTCTAGTACAAGAATTCCCTGTCCAGAAACAAAATTAGAAAGTAATGAACAATTGAACGTGTATACAACAAAATCAGCTAGAGGAAGTGGAGAAAGTGTCAAATAATGTTCACTCTTAAGGATATATCATACTTTGTTGTGCATACATTTGAAATTTGTATATTATGAATTTTAACCAAACAAAAATGCTTCTTTCAACATGCCCAAAGTTTATAAGGGACCCACATCACTTGTTAAAAAGTGACGTGAACTTTATCATGACATGAACATGGTGCTGGCAGCAACCACTAAAGACTCATAAGAGGCAAGGGAAGGCTAGTTCCAACCACAAAGTATGGGTTCAGGCCAAACATTTAACTGTTTTTTTTAACCACATAACTGCAGGTAGTGTCATGCCGCTTGTCATGGGTTTAGCTCAATGATATATTTTAAATATAGTATGCAAGGTCCTCTCATAAAGATCATCAGGAATACCTCAAATCATATGTCAATTTCTGATACTGTGTTCTGTATAAGATTTTTTTTTTTTGATAAAGTAATAAAAATATATAAATCAGAAAAAAGAGTCGCCCAAGTATACAGGAAGTATACTGGGCATTTTGTACATGAATATTGTTTTGCATCAATGTAAATTTATGAAACGGAAATAGTAAAACACATTTTTAGATTGAATGCAAAGCATGTCATGACTGAAACACAGTATCAGAAGGCAATGACAAACATCAGAAAAATCAGAGCAAGCCTAATGAAACGGAATGAGTAATACACATTTTCAGCACATAAAAAAAGATAATAACATCAATCTTCTATTAATATTTATGAAAGATTATAGCTGAAGTTGTTTGAGTGGGTTTTGTGGAAATGGAGCTTTATAATGACTACAAGTTTGAGAAATCTTCAATGCTATTTATGTCACTTAAATTCCAAAAACAAAAATTGGTGGTGTCAATATCAAGGATTTTCACCATATTAGCTTGGTTGGAAACGTCAATATGCTTACGGAAAGGGTGTTGGCTAATTACCTAATCCAAAAAAAAAAAACAAAAAAGGAGTTGGCTAATTACTTAAATGAACCATAGGTGTCTTGTGTTAGACCCAAATGCTATCAAAAAAGGTTGAAAAATCCCTTATTTGGTGTTTATTTCCAATAAATGTCTTTGAAAGAAAACTCGATGGCAGTGTTTTTAGAGTAATTTGTAGGCTGTACACTGAAATGAAATGTGATTATGTTAACAAGGGCTATTTCATATATCTGTTGGACAGACTCAAATTTGGTGAATGGAGGAAGTGGGTTTGGTTTTCTATTTGAACAATTTGGTTCTCAATCATGGTAAATAGAACCACAATTTTCTTTTCTTATAGTTCAAGAGGAGTGAGACAATGAGGCCCTTTCTCCACGCTTCTTTTAATATTGGTTATGGAAGTAAATAATAGGATGTTATGCAAGGCTGTGGAGGGTGGGTACTTGGCTGCATTTCAAGTTGAAGGAGAAAGTAGAGGGTTTATGGAAAGCTCTCCTCTTTTGTTTGCTCATGATACAATGCTATTTGTGACGTAAATTCTAATCAACTTGGCCATATCTGATGCTTTCCTTCTCTGTTTGCAAGCAGTCTCAAAATTAAGGGTTAACCTAAGTAGAACAGAGCTTGAACCAACAGGATAAGCGGAGTGTGTAATGATTCTAGGCTTAGTTTTGGGTTTTAGGGTGGTGACTCTACCTACAGTATATTTGGGATTACTCCAGGTTTGTCCTTTACGACACAACCAGTTTGGAAAGCAATCATTGAAAAGGTAGAAAAGGAACTAGCAAGTTGGAAGAAGCAATATTTATCAAAAGGAGGAATGATCATTCTTATCAAAGTACATTTATCTAGACTACCAATGTGGGTAAATAATTTTTTCCATATCAACACACAACCAAAATAAATAAATGCAGTGCTGAAGCTAATTCTACATCATCTTTCAGCTAAAAAAAACAGTACTTATTTTTGGGCAAACCCCATATTTATTACATTTTTACAACAAACCTTGGGGTTGTCACTAGGATCACCCCAATGCATCTACCACACTCAAGACAATGTGATACATTTAATCAATTAAAACCCTAACAAAATGTCACGACTCTACCTCCAGTTACATGGTTCTAAAAACTTTTAAATGTTTGGTCTCATCTCTTTTATATTTTGTAGTTTCATCTTATACTTTGTTGAATGTACAATGGTGCAAAATAACATGTCATGTACAAAACACAAAATCAGAAGGAAATAGCTGATCATATCAGAAAAATCTAAGCAAGTCTAACAAAACAGGAAGTGTAAAACACATTTTGATGTTGAATATGTATCAGTTGTGACAAGTTCAGCGTATAGAAAAAGATAATAACATCAGTATTTCATTTATATTTACTGTTTACAGCTTGCAAATGTTTAAGCTCATCATCAATGACAACCACAAAATTGCATTTAACAGCTCTGACCACTCTTTATAGCAAGTCAATAAGAAATTAAGATCCGAAAGCAGTATATTGAAATCTGAAAATGTTTACTTACAGCCACACAACATTTTCTAGTATATGCCAAGAATAAGATAGAGCTGAGGAAAGTAAATGTTGAAATTTTTAGTTAAATCTGGTTATACCTGTATTTCCTCTTCCTGCTCACTCTCCTTTGGAAACTGTGTCATTTGGTTTGTCGAGTAAGACTAGATTCTCCATATAATTATCAACAAAAAATTTGTATGGCCTCCCACAAGTTCCCAAATTCTTAACTTGTTTGCTCTTAGGATCATATGAAGACATCTCACAATGAAGTGGTAGTTTTGTCTCCACTAACATATTACCATTCTTCTGGAGACCTAATAAAAGTCCTCCGTTGAGATTAACAGTGAACAGTTTAGTCCAAGAATCAACAACGCCATACTCTTTCATCACCCAAATGGAACAGCACTTCATGGTTTGCTCACGAATATCATGACATAAAAGAGAAAGTGATCCCCCAATTACTGAGGTAAGAACATAATCACTTGTACTGAATGCACCATTTGGCACAGGTATCATGCGAAAAACCTCATCACCCAAGTCAAATGACAAAACTAATGGACACGACATCTTGTCCATATCCTTCACTACAAAATGGACAGCCCCATTTAAAGAAGCTGATGGTCGCCCCCAATCAATAAAACTAAACCCGGGTGAAAAAGAGTTGCCAGCACTTGTTATTCTCCAAGAGCCCTCATTAAGAGAGTAAACCTCAACCAGAGGTATTTTGGCTGCTTCAGACGTTTTAGTTCCAAATCGAAATACAATCCTCACCACCTTATAATCATTAGTCCGTGGATCAAACCCGAATGCTGAACGACGAACAATTTTGCCGCGCGACTTGAAAGTAATGCAAGGGTTTGGAAGGATTATAAATTTTCTAATAGAGGGATTCCAAAGAACATAGCGCTCTAGTTCATATAGACTGAACAATCCATTCACGGAACCGTTTAACATAAAATGGTGTTTTATACGACCACTCGTTAGTGGGAAATAAATGAATTGAATTTGATCAGATGAGGAGTCATTGTTATCGTCAATTAATTTGTAGTGCTCTACGAAGGGGTTATCACCGCAGTACCTAACAATTAATTTGTTGGAGTTGGAGGAATTGTAGGAAAGGTGGGAATTGATGAAGGCAGAGGATGTGATTAGAGAGCTCCATGGTTTAGAAACGCACCTGAATCGAATTAGGGATTTGACGGGAAGTCTGTGCAGTATTTCCAGCACCACTTCCTCTGGGAGATAGTCTGACATTCCTAACCCAGCACAATTTCAAGCTTTTCTTACTGCTTAGGGGTTACGCGTAGGGGTCTCTCCGGTTCTCAATAGATCTCTTACTGCTTCCTTTTTGGGGGGGTAACTGGGGCCTCGGCCGCGGCGGGTTTTAAAGCCCCCACTTCCACAAACCATTCACAAAAAAACCCATTTTTTGTTACCCTAACCATACACAGACTTTAAAAAAAAAAAATTTACTTTTTTTTTTTTTTTTTTAAAGAATTCAAAATTCCAAACAGAGAAGAAGAAATCTAGATGCCGGCCATGGCGTGTTGCGTAGACCCTACTGCAACTAATTTTCCTCCTGCCTACGCTACCACTGCCGCCGGGCCGGGTTCTTTAACCGGACTGCTAATCCCCCGCCGACGAGCTACATGGAGGCTTGTCATTGGTCGCCCACTTGTTCTTCCGAGCTCTACAAGGTTGACGGTTGGGGCGCTCCGTATTTCGCGGTGAATGGATCCGGTAACATCTCTGTTCGTCCCCACGGTGCTTCCACACTGCCGCACCAGGAGATCGATTTGCTGAAGATCGTGAAGAAGGTCTCGGATCCGAAATCCTCGGGCAGGCTCGGGTTGCAGCTTCCTTTGATTGTTTGGTTGCCCGACGTGTTGAAGAACCGGCTCGAGTCGCTTCAGGTGGCTTTCGACTACGCGGCCTAGTCTCAGGGCTATGAGGCTCATTACCAAGGTGTGTACCCGGTGAAATGTAACCAAGACCGGTTCGTTGTGGATGATATTGTGAAATTCAGGTCGCCATTTTGGTTCAGGTTGGAGGCCGGGTCGAAGCCGAAGCTCCTTTGGCGATGAGCTGTTTGTGCAAAGGTAACCCTAAGGCTCTTCTGGTTTGTAATGGATTCAAAGACGTGGAGTACATTTCGCTTGCTTTGGTGGCGAGGAAGCTCGCTTTGAACACTGTGATTGTGCTTGAGCAAGAGGATGAGCTCGATTTGGTGGTTGATTTAAGCAAGAGGCTCTCTGTGAAACCTATAATTGGTGTGAGAGCGAAGCTGAGGACCAAGCATTCCGGCCATTTCGGGTCAACCTCGGATGAGAAAGGAAAATTCGGGTTAACAACGACTCAGATTCTTCGTGTGATGAAGAAGCTTGAACAAGCTAGTATGATTGACTATCTCCAATTGCTGCATTTCCATATCAGCTCTCAGATTCCATCGATGGTGTTGCTCGCCGATGGAGTCGGAGGAGCCGCTCAGATCTACTGTGAACTAGTCCGACTCGGTGCTCAAATGCTAGTCATCGACATTGGAGGTGGTCTCGGAATTGATTACGATGGATCCAAATCAACCGAGTTAGATATCTCCGTCGGTTACACTCTCGGAGAGTACACCGCGGCGGTGGTCCAAGCAATCTGCTTCGTCTGTGATCGGAGGTCCATCAAATATCATTGTAAGTGTCATAATGTCATAAAATGACCTTTTACTCTAATGAAATGAGTAAAAGAATTTATCATAATGTTCACAATGAAGAGAAGATTAAAATAGAATATTTACGGCTTATCTTTTATTATGTGAACATTTAAAAGAGTTCCTTCAGTCGGTTCCTCCATGACAGTTCCTTGGGAAAGACGTTGCAGTGGTTCCTCCGCCAATGGTTCCTAGGATGTGGGTTCGTGGTTCCTACAACCATGGAGCCAATAATCTGGGAACTCGAAATGCTGGTTTCCTGGCCACATGATCTTTCTCCATGCTTACAATGCAATGGATTTTGTCATTTCCTTTTACTTATGTAGGTTCTACATAAGAGCAACTATACAATACAAATATCCTCAAATAATTGTTAGTTCCTTAAGTTAGGATATACATTCTAAAACATATACATATATGTAAGTGAACTTCATAAAAATTAATCAACCACGAGGATCTTGGCCTCAATTCTCACAAACTTAGTGCTTTTTCACAAGACTTGTGGGATTTGGAACTCAAGTCCAAGTAGTTTTGCTTGGACATTTCCTTCCAAGATAGTCAGGTGAGGAGGATTTTGTGGGGGAGAGTGATATCAAATGTGTGCATGTTTTTGCATATATTTCTTTAGAGGCTAAGTGATATTTTGAATGATCTCAAGGATATGGGACGAAGTCCTCCTCCTTGACTCTCTTGTTTTGTTATTTTTCTCTCCCCTCTCCCTTGCTAAACACTTAAAACTCTAAGAATTATCATTTTGAACCTCTGGAAGCCCCCTCCTTTTGCTATGCTTTTGTCACGACCCAAATCCCAAAAAGTCCAAAGCATGAGAAAGACGTCTCAAGTACCTATAGATTTTTCCTTTTTGACAATTCAATCCCCATAAATTATATCAAGTACCAACATCAAGAATTATCATAATAATTCCATTGAATATACTCTCAAAGTAAGTCAGAGCTCTAAGCAATAATTACAAGGACCATTAGCCACAAAAGAATAGAGGTTCGAATAAATAATTACATATCATTTGCTTGTTCCCTCAGTGGGAATAACGTCACAACTGCTATAATATACAAAAGAATGAGTCAAGCCTATTCTAAGATGTACATCATCCAATATCTCCATTACAAAAGTTTAGCCTCCATCAGTAGTTAGTCTAACTACTGTTAGCCACCAAAAAGCTGTCTCAAAAAATTGTTGCCTACTCTAAAAAGTTTATAAAATAATGGAATAAGACAGAACCCAGTAAATAGCATAATTAATGGAGGTGGGGCAAATGCAAGTTTCATTTTCAATAATAATAATATGCTATGACAAGAATAATTTAATAATGAAACACAAAGTTTCTCAAAGTAAATAACTTAAAACTATATACTATAATCTGTGAGCACCAACAATATAATTTCCAAAGCCATAATATCTAACATAAGGTAAATTATCAGAAATATACCACACCACCACATATATCGGTCAGGGGATCCACCTATTCATAACTGACATGATATTGTTCTCTCTGGTATGCAGACTCTTGGCCCCATTGACAACAACCTCACCCATACCCTTAAGGTTTTTCTCTGCCCCCATGGGTAGCAGAGAGAGCACGTCAAATAGGATCTCTTATGCACGTGGTCTTTTGGCCCCATGGACAGCAGCCTCACCCACACATAATCAAGGAACCTTTTCCCTCCATGGGTAGCAGGAAAGAACGCGTCATCCAAAGTGAAAAGGCATTGACCTGGATTTGATTCTATTGTCACAAAGATTACGGAAACCAAATCGGGTGATCATCAGGAAATCACACATGGCATGGTGTTAAAATCAAAGTATCCTCCAAGACAAGAAATTTAGAACTTCAACTAACTCCAAATAAACCCAATAGCAATGGAAAAATTGGATTTACCAACCATCACATGTTATAACTCAAAACTCCCAAATTTTCCACCATACATAAACCTTAGGTAGTCATCATTAGCACAAACCTTAAACTCACTCATCAAATAATTCCACCAATACAAAACTCATACATATAAACACATAAATATTACTTCCAATGCTCATAAATCACATGAGTATCATTATTAAAGCTTAGATAAAAATAACCTCAAGCAAAAGCATATAAACCCACCAAAAAGATTAGAAACTTTTACCTCAAATAAAAGATGAAAATGCTTAGAGGTTCCTAAGGATTTTCCGGTGACATTGCCGGAAAAATGATGGTGGAGATGGTGGTATGGAGGGAGCAAGTAATAGAGAGGAGTGTGTGAGAGAAAAGAAAAGAAAATAAGAAGAGAGGGATGGCTAGCCAAGAGAATAAGAGCCAATGAGTGAGATGTGTGGTGGGGGTTAGTGTGTTAGGTGGGGCATGAGTGGTCCCAAAAAAAAAATCTAACCATTACTCTTTTTTTTTTTTAACTTACTAGGACGTTACAGCTTTGGTGTTCCTTTATAGTGAACATGGTTTGGGACCCCCAGGCGAGGACGTCCTTAGTCTGCTGGGTAAAACCATGTTCTCTGACAGGAATCTGAAGGAGTTCCATGGGCAAAGATTTAGCTTAGTTTGGAAATTATAACTCAAAAGAGTATTTGGCTTTAATTACAAATGGAAGATACTTTCCTAGAAAGTCAAAGGAATAGGTGGGATATTCAATGTAAAGGGTGACAACTTTGATTGATAAGGACAACTAAGAGGAAGTTGTCGGGAGATGCCTGCACATGGAGGAACTAAGTTAGGCCTCTAGTTCATGCATTCCAAGAAAATACATTAACCAAGGGAAAACTTCAAGATCTTCCTTTCACCAGAAATCACTCCCCTACCGACCAAACCACTTCTCCCTTACTACTAATTCGAGATCCCATGGACTTGGACCATGGGTTACAAAGATGATATCTCATTTGCTGGGTATTTAATGGCTTTTGCTGGGAATTTGAACATATACCTTGGCTTTCCCATGTGTCAGCCAAGGTCCTCTTCTTAAGGCTTTAAAAGGACACATCAAGGTCTTAGGATATTGATGTTGACTCTTCTTGGTTTGGCCTTTTTCTAGAAATGGCATAAATTCCTCCTTGCAATGGGTGAGCTTGGAAAGCCTCTGACCATCCTCCCCTTTGCTGCGTGTCCTCTACCTTAACCGAGATCCCTCGGTTCCTATGTCAGGTACTAGACCCGAGGACACCACTTGTCCCTTTCACTTCTCTCTGCCTCTTGATTTCGACAAGACATTTAACGAATCTTTCCTTCTTTCAAGGATACATGTGAGTGATTTGTTCCTAAACTATCTTCTGGTGATCATCTTATCTTTATCACTTTCCAAAATAGAAAGGTTAGAAAATATTTTTTTTGAATTTTTTTTGAATAAGGTTATAGAAAATAATTTGCACAACATTTAGTTGACAATTTTTTTTTATTAGTTTTCATTTAGGCCCAGCATTAACATCGTTTTATCATGTACCATTAATAACGCGTCGTCTCGATAATTGACAATTGTGAAATATTTTGATAACATTTTTGTGGCTCTAGGCTTATTACAACTATGTTTATTCCTAGTTGTTAATATATTCTATTGTGATTAGAACAATATTACTTTCATCTCGGTCCAATACTGACGTCATTTTTTTTTATTTTGTACAAATTACAACAGGTCTTTTTGTTGTGTCCATGCACTGATTGTTTCAAGATTTTTGTAACTTATTACTTTTATAATTATAATTCTAAAGTTATAAAAAAAAAAATTTGAAGGGCCTTGTAATTCAATTAACATTATATATATATATAATCTTTGTCTAAAGTCGTCCTTAAATTGGGTAGCCATATATACACCCAAAATGCTTAGATGGTTGAGAATGAATTTGACATCCAAAAAGCCCCACTAAATATCATATTAGAAAACAACCCATCATTGAAATCCTCATAATCAAAATTTTAAAATAAATAAAAAGGCAAATAAGGTCTTACGTTCAAACTACCACACTAACTGTCCATGGAGTTTTAGAAATATCTTATGGGCAAGAAGTGGAATAGTCCTATTAAAAGTTAATACTATTTCACAACTTTTTTATATCAAGAAAAAGAGAGAAGGTTTGAAATCTTTTGGTCCAAACTTGTCCAAAATTAAGAGATCATAATGTGACGAAGTAAGAGACAATCATGTTCGTGGTTTCTACAGGCAAGTGGTATGCCCTAAAGTTCATGTTCTCGTATTTCATAAACCATCATATGTTTGATTGGAGTGAGAAGGGAAAGGGTGGAAAAAGGGGTGGGGGAGGGGGGGATATAATCTCCCCCAAATAGAAAGAAAAGAAGGGGAAATTGGATGTGAATTAAAGATGAGTAATATGCCTTTTATCCAAGTTATTGTCAATTATTATTATTTTCTTTTTACTACAAATTACCATTTCTTATATAGTACAAGTATAAATAGTAATTCTCTTAGAAAATATTATTTATTTCCTTTCACTTTTCCACTCAACTAAACAAAGCAGAGCTATATTCATTTTTTTTTATCATTTTACTTTTTTATTCGTTCAAC
Organism: Quercus aquifolioides; assembly: GCA_019022515.1. Lineage (NCBI taxonomy): Eukaryota > Viridiplantae > Streptophyta > Magnoliopsida > Fagales > Fagaceae > Quercus > Quercus aquifolioides. The sequence continues at coordinate 20,692,515 of CM032333.1, read as the reverse complement.
CAAACACACATCAAGAAAAATACAAATATTTTCTCTCCAATAACATGATTACAACAAGTTGTTCAAATACACATGAATACAAATGATAACATGATTACAACAGATTTTTTTATTTTTTATTTTTAGTACAACAAGTTGTTAAAATACACATGAAACAAATATGAAAATTTCCAAGTTAGCAATAAGTTATAACCTTTTCAGATTATTATTTACTAGTTACAAAATATAAATTGCTCCACACAGAATGATTGTTGTGCTAAACCCACAACTTATATTTCTTTCCTACAACACAAAGATAAAATTTATTAGTATCTTATTTTTTAAAAATAATAATTTCAAACATAATTCAAAAACCACAATAACTTAGCTTCTCATATAAATTAATTGCATATTTTATCATTATCAAACAAGTCCAATATTATTAATAGCATAATTTATTACTAGCAAACAAGATATATGATATTTAACTCAAGACATAACTAAGCATATTTATTAATGTAAAATAAATTTATTATTGTGAGACATAATTATCCATCCTTCATTTATTAAGCAAGCATATTTATTGCAAAAAATTTAATACTTGGACATATATATTGTAAGTCAAATTTATTATAAGATATTCATTTTTAACAATTTTAATGAAATACTAATTATCCGCTATACTCATAGTCAGATACTAAAAATATGGTCGCTTCTCTGTAACCCCTTCCAATTGAACAATCATTTGGATGAGAAGTGGCCCAAAGTCAAACTAATCATATAGTGCATTACCTACAATAATGAACAATCAGTGTTGGTAAAAGCGAGGAGCACACTTAAACGCAAAGACCTCTTGGAGCCTAGGCACAAAGCACAAATGCACGCTTGATTAAAGTGAAGCAAACATTTTTAAAGAATAATTCTTAACGAGAAGTGCAACAATCAAATGATCATATAAATTGAAATAAAAAATTTCATATAACACAAAAATTGCAATCAAGTCATTTTATTTTTTTGATCAGCTAGATATGAATACTTAACTTCCATGTAATATCCTTTCTTAAATCTCCAATACCCATACTTAACTTCCATAATTGATCATCAAGATAATATTTCACATTTGATCGGTGCAAAACTGCAAGTGCACAGTATCATAGTTTTATAGTAAAGTGATGAGAAGAGTATCGTCCTCAGGGATTGGTCACTTACTTTTGACAAATACCAAAATTATGCTAATCTCGATTTTATCTAGAGAAGTCACTAAGGTTTTTGTAATTGGAATTTAAAATAAAATCAATTTAAAGAAAATGCGCAAAGGAAAAGAAAGATGTTGTTCGAAGATCAAATTAATGGGAAGAAAACTTCTAGGAAATCGATTTCACCTAATTCCTCACTATGCTTTACTCATCTAGCTAATTGAATTTAATTCTCTCTATTTGTTAGTAATCTCCACACTCATCCAAAAGCCTCTTTCGACAGTCAATTGGAAACCATCTTGTTCATCAATTTACACAAGAGTATGCAATTTAATAAAGCAAGAAAGCATTAAGACCAATGATTTTAATACTACACAGGTTCATACAAGTCTTTCGATCTCTATATTTACCTATGCCGAAATATTCAAGATCTATCCTATAATTCCCTCTTTCGACGGCAAATCACAAGATCAAAATCATCTAATTAATGGCCGGTTAATTAGAAGCAGTAAGCTCAGAATAAATCAGACAAACATGAAGAGAATTAATTCAATTTAACATGGAAAAGCAAGCATAGTTCGGAATTAGATTACATCGTTTTCCTAGAATAAAGAAAATTTAGTTCATGCTAAAAATTAAATTCAACATAAACGAACTCACCATAATTTTTCTGAGAAGATTTGAAAGGAAAATTAACGCTAAAAAAATCTGCTTCAGCGTTCGCAGCTTCTTCTCCTCTCTTTCTGCTTTAGCCTCTCTTCCAGCGTCAGCCTCTGTTTCAGCGTTTTTTCCTCTGTTTCAGCCCCTCTGTTTCAGCGTTTTTCTCTTTTTTCAGCCCCTCTGTTTCAGCCTTTTTCTCTGCTTCAGCTTTCAGCATTTTTTCTCCTTTTTCTTCTCTCAGTTTCAGCGCTCTCTGTCCAGCAAAGAACGTATTTTTTCTCTCAGTTTTAGCGCCTCTTTCTCAGTTCAGCGCCTCCTTTATTTCCTCAGTTCAGCCCCCTTTTTCCTCAGACGTGTTGCCCTTTTTTCTGCTTTAGACGTGGTGCTCTTTTCAGCCCAAAAATGATTTTCTTTTCAGCCCAAAAATGTCCTCCTTTCAGCCCAAAAGCAGTTCCTCTTTTCAGCCCAATATTTTCTTTTATTCAGCCCAAAAACGCTGCTCCTTTCAGCCCAATATTTTCTCTAGTTGCTTCACATCTCTTTTATTTGATTAAATCTTTATTTCCTTCAAATCTGCAATAAAATTTAAATAATAATAATGAAGTCTAAAATCAACAAAAATAAATAAAATTAGACTAAAGTTTAAAGTTGAGAAGTGATAAATTATGCCTAATTATGCAAGTCATCAAACACCCCCAAACTTAGAACTTTGTTTGTCCTCAAACAAAAAGAAAATAAAGTAAAAGACAACTATAGACACTATCAGCTAGACCCCATAGAGAAATATCATCACTCACCAAGCCATAATCTGAATTTAGATTTCATCACTAGTAACTTACTCTTTTAACATCAAGGATAGCAGGAAAATCAATCAAAATTTTAGCAATTTGTCAAGCAAGAGTTAAGCATTTACTTCAACCTAAAGCTAAGTCCTTGAGTGTGTGTGTGTGAAATAGTCAATTTAACTCCAAACCACCAGCAAATTCAGATAAAAGTAGAACAACTGAAATCAGAAGAATTCTCTCAAAACTTCACCCCATAAGTCCAATTTTCAGAAATCCTCTCCACTAATGTAATCAAACACCAAAATCAGAGATCAAAAGGTCTTTAATCAAGGTTGTAATGACAGGCTACAGGGTGAGGGCTAAGAAAGAAATGGATATGGAAAATCAAAGCAAACTGGGAAAATACTTGGTAGAAAGAACAATAAAAAAGATATCCACAAGATTCACACCATAGCTCTTTCTTGACAATATGCTCATACTGATGACAATATTGTTGCTATACTCAATAAGTGGAGTGCTTTTTTTTTTTTTTTTTCAGCCACCTTGATACTCATAGCTTTTTCTGATTTTCAACCACTTTAACCCTTTTTCAATTCTTGCCTTTCACTTTCTTTTCTTTTCACACTTTGATCAAATAGAGCAAACATAATGTGGATAATTTAATTTGAACTAACTTTCTCTTTAAAAGCAAATTTCCACCAAAGTATTTTCTCAAAATGTAAGGTAAATTCATGGTTTGTCAGGCTTAGAATGGGAATGGTTTATGTAGTTAAAAGAACAAATAAAGGCTTATGTAAAATAAGGCTCAATGGGGTTGACTATGGGGATACACCATGCAATGATGGCATGATAATCAGGACAGCTGGGAAAGCTTTTTGGTTGTGACAAAAAATTGCCTAGATCCCTTCTCTAATGTTTGGTGTCAACTAGGATTTCGCCTCAAGGATCCATCAACAGATTCTAGAGCAAAGCAAGATTGAACTTCCCTGACCCAGTTAATTCAACTCCTTCTCTTCATAAGCAAAATGGAGTAAAGAAAAAAATTTGACTATGTGCTCAATTATTTTCAAGGACAAAGATTTAAATCAAAGTACCCACAAAACTCTGCCTGACATAATAGCAAATTTTTTGAAAATTTTTCTCAAAACCATCCTCAATCACAAATTTCAGAGTCATAGTGAATTCAATCATACTCAAATACATGCTTGATAAGAGAATCCAACAACTCAAGACTATAGGAGTTTACACCCCCAAACTTAAACCAAACAATGTCCTCATTGTAATTCAAAAGTGAGACAGATTGAAGAAATGAAAGGAACTTCCCTGGTTTTATGGTGAATCCGCATTAGTTTGTAATTTTCAGCTCTTTATTCCTGCAAAATAGACCAGCATCAAAATCCAAATTATTCAAATAAATAACAAAAAAAAATAAAAAAATAAAAATAAAAATAGAAGAATAAAAGAAAGTTTTATGGGCTGCCTCCCATAAGCGCTTGTTTTATAGTCTACAGCCAGACTTTTCAATCTTCATCAATTTGGATCTCCAAGAGGAATAAATGCACAATTCCTCTCCACTTGTTCTCCATAATAGTGCTTCAATCTTTGACTGTTAACTCTGAATATATGCCCTGCCTTGTCCTTCAAGTCTATTGCTCCAAAAGATGAAACTTTGTCAATTGTATAAGGACCTGTCCATCTAGATCTTAACTTACCCGGAAAGAGTTTTAGTCATGAATTGAAGAGTAAAACCTGCTGTCCTGGAGCAAACTCACGCCTAAGAATCTGTTTGTCATGCCACTTCTTTGTCCGTTCTTTGTAGATCTTTGCATTTTCATAAGCATCATTCCAGAACTCATCCATCTCATTCAATTGAAGAAGTCGCTTTTCCCCTGCTGCCTTCAAATCAAGATTAAACTTCTTTACAGCCCAGTAAGCTTTATGCTCCAACTCAACAGGGAGATGACATGCTTTTCCAAACACTAATCGATAAGGAGACATCCCGATAGGTGTTTTAAAAGCTGTACGGTATGCCCACAAAGCATCATCAAGCTTCTTTGCCCAATCCTTTCTATTGGTGTTGACCGTCTTCTCAAGGATATTCTTGATTTCTCGATTTGAAATTTCAGCTCACCCATTAGTTTGAGGATGGTAGGCAAGTGCTATCTTGTGCTTCACACCATATTTAGAAAGAAGGTTGTCGAACAACTTGTTGCAAAAGTGGGTCCCTTCATCACTAATAATAGCTCGTGGAGTGCCAAATCTTGTGAATATGTTCTTATGCAGAAATTTGAGCACTACCTTTGCATCATTTGTTGTTATAGCAATTGCCTCCACCCATTTTGACACATAATCAATTGCCAACAAGATATAAACAAAGCCAAAAGAAGGAGGAAAAGGACCCATAAAATCAATTCCCCAAACATCAAATAACTCAATCTCTAAGATATTTTTCAATGGTAGCTCCTGCCGCCTTGAAATATTTCCCATATGTTGGCACCGATCATAAGTTTTCACCAAAGTATAACTATCACGAAAAATAGAAGGCCAAAAGAAACCACTTTGAAGTACCTTAGCTGCTGTTCGTGTTACTCCAAAATGTCCTCCATATGATGAGGAATGGCAATGATGGAGAATGGCTTGCATCTCCTCTTCTGGCACACATCTCTGGATAATTTGATCAGGGCATCTTTTGAAAAGCAAAGGCTCATCCCAAAGATAATATTTCACATTTGATCGGTGCAAAACTTGATCGGTGCAAAACTGCAAGTGCACAGTATCATAGTTTTATAGTAAAGTGATGAGAAGAGTATCGTCCTCAGGGATTGGTCACTTACTTTTGACAAATACCAAAATTATGCTAATCTTGATTTTATCTAGAGAAGTCACTAAGGTTTTTGTAATTGGAATTTAAAATAAAATCAATTTAAAGAAAATGCGCAAAGGAAAAGAAAGATGTTGTTTGAAGATCAAATTAATGGGAAGAAAACTTCTAGGAAATCGATTTCACCTAATTCCTCACTATGCTTTACTCATCTAGCTAATTGAATTTAATTCTCTCTATTTGTTAGCAATCTCCACACTCATCCAAAAGCCTCTTTCGACAGTCAATTGGAAACCATCTTGTTCATCAATTTACACAAGAGTATGCAATTTAATAAAGCAAGAAAGCATTAAGACCAATGATTTTAATACTACACAGGTTCATACAAGTCTTTCGATCTCTATATTTACCTATGCCGAAATATTCAAGATCTATCTTATAATTCCCTCTTTCGACGGCAAATCACACGATCAAAATCATCTAATTAATGGCCGGTTAATTAGAAGCAGTAAGCTCAGAATAAATCAGACAAACATGAAGAGAATTAATTCAATTTAACATGGAAAAGCAAGCATAGTTCGGAATTAGATTACATCGTTTTCCTAGAATAAAGAAAATTTAGTTCATGCTAAAAATTAAATTCAACATAAACGAATTCACCATAATTTTTCTGAGAAGATTTGAAAGGAAAATTAACGCTAAAAAAATCTGCTTCAGCGTTCGCAGCTTCTTCTCCTCTCTTTCTGCTTCAGCCTCTCTTCCAGTGTCAGCCTCTGTGTCAGCGTTTTTTCCTCTGTTTCAGCCCCTCTGTTTCAGCGTTTTTCTCTTTTTTCAGCCCCTCTGTTTCAGCCTTTTTCTCTGCTTCAGCTTTCAGCATTTTTTCTCCTTTTTCTTCTTTCAGTTTCAGCGCTCTCTGTCCAGCAAAGAACGTATTTTTTCTCTCCTCAGTTTAGCGCCTCTTTCTCAGTTCAGCGCCTCCTTTATTTCCTCAGTTCAGCCCCCTTTTTCCTCAGACGTGTTGCCCTTTTTTCTGCTTTAGACGTGGTGCTCTTTTCAGCCCAAAAACGATTTTCTTTTCAGCCCAAAAACGTCCTCCTTTCAGCCCAAAAGCAGTTCCTCTTTTCAGCCCAATATTTTCTTTTATTCAGCCCAAAAACGTTGCTCCTTTCAGCCCAATATTTTCTCTAGCTGCTTCACATCTCTTTTATTTGATTAAATCTTTATTTCCTTCAAATCTGCAATAAAATTTAAATAACAATAATGAAGTCTAAAATCAACAAAAATAAATAAAATTAGACTAAAGTTTAAAGTTGAGAAGTGATAGACTATGCCTAATTATGCAAGTCATCAATTACCTACAATAATGAACAATCAGTGTTGGTAAAAGCGAGGAGCACACTTAAACGCAAAGACCTCTTGGAGCCTAGGCGCAAAGCACAAATGCACGCTTGATTAAAGTGAAGCAAACATTTTTAAAGAATAATTCTTAATGAGAAGTGCAACAATCAAATGATCAAATGATCATATAAATTGAAATAAAAAATTTCATATAACACAAAAATTGCAATCAAGTCATTTTATTTTTTTGATCAGCTAGATATGAATACTTAACTTCCATGTAATATCCTTTCTTAAATCTCCAATACCCATAATTTCCTATGACTAATGAATACTGTAGGGACCGGTTTCGAGCGCTCTCTACAGATTAAGAGAGTGGACCCAAGCCCAACTAACCCTCCAATAAATTTCTAGAGTATGGGCTCAAGAGCTAGGCCTTAGTAAAGAATGCAACGGCCATGCATGGTTATACGTGGATTGTGATAGGTTAGGCGTGGGTCGGCATGCACAATGGGACTCCTCGAACGGGTCTAATAGAGGTTGAAGTTGTTCTTATTTCTTTCAAGTAAGGTTACAATGGTTGAGAGAAAATACAATGCTACAGTATTTCTCTTTTTCTGGTTTTCCGTCCGTCCCCCTCACATGAGGGACTTTTTACATTATATACTTCTCTCTCAGTTGATCCTAGCCCTACACTTGTTGATCAGCTCGGTTTCCACTTGAGAGCCTGTCCCATCAGCCGCATTCCCATAACTCCAGTGGGTTGCAGCGCCCCAGACGGCACTGTTCAGAGGTCCTATCCTCATTAATGCGGCCAGGGCGTTAGTTGAGGGCATTTAATGTGGAGGTGACAGTTCACCTGGGACCTGCTCCTCCACCATGCTTCAATGTCCGATGCTTGGTTCTTGCTATTTGCTCCTTGGATGCTTAGGGAGGCTCCCCTTAAAGGTACGCTGTTTGCCCACTCTCTGACCTCAGTTTCCCGAGGATGTAACCATCCTCGGCAATGCTCCTTGGGCCCTGGGCTCTAAACTTTCGTCCTCGAACCTCGGACCTTAGAGGCGTCCTCGGTGTGGGCCTCTGGGCCTGGTTTGGAGTGGGCCGGGGTTGCTGACTTATTCTGGCCCCACAAATACTATTAGTTAATAATTTAATCACGTAATGACTATAAGTCTATAAGAATTATTCTATTACGTTCAACATCAACCACTGAAGTAACTAAGCCATTACCACAAATATATTATATCATATTTTTTTTTGCATGAATGAGGTAAGAATATGAGGACGTAGCAATATGGTAATTGGTACTGAGCAAATATCCAAAAGGGGGAAAAAAAGAATTAGAAGAAGAAGCTAGGCAGGTTACTGTTTCAAGGAGGAAAAAAATCAAGAAAAAATAAAAATAACAGTAGAGAAGAATGAGGTTGTGGGTTTCAGGACAAGTTACACTCAAATTTTTTTTTTTTTTTTTGGATAAGTTACACTAAAAATATGCCAAATTAATGGTTTATATCAATACTATCAAGATCCTATAGTTTTACTGCAATTTTGGTTTAGTTTTTTGAAAAATATAAATAAATAAACACCGAAAATTACCTAAAGTGCGCTTCTTTGAATGAACCAAGATTTTGAGGCAAAAAACGGGGGAGCCTTGGGACTTTGCGCTTTGAGTTTAAGTGTGCTTTTACCAACATTGTGAACAATGTCATTATCCTTCAAAAATCCTTCTATAATTCTTGACCTCATGATGTTTTCCAAATGGCAAAAGGCAGCAAAAAAAAAATTTACAGGAATACTAAACTCCCTCTAAAAAATTTCATTAACAAATGAACTTCAAAATGAAATATGTTAATTCTCCACTTGCCACCACTAGTGAATTTAAATAACAATCCCACACATAAACAGTGTCCCAACAAAATGCCAAGTAGAAAAACTGAACATAATCCGTAATCCACTACAAAAGTACTACTCGATATAAGAATAGAAAATGAATTATAGAGCTCCTAGGCAAGACAACAAACCAATCAAAGAAACTTTTGAATACACTAGATTGTAGCAAAGGAAAAAAACTGAGAGAGAAAAGAAAAGCATACCCTTCTCCCTTTCTTTTTCTATACCGGTTTAACTCTTATAGACCATAAAATGGGAATACAAAATATTACTTAACCAATTAGTCACTCACTCATGAAATGGTTGAGGAGAAACTAGAACAATGACCTTGAGAAACGAGAATCATGCATAACTATATCAAATAAAAATCATATCCAACAAAAGAAATTTATAATCCATATTATGGAAACCCATAAAATTACCAGATCCATAGATAAAACAGAGAATACGATCAAAACCTATATCCAAGCGCTCAATTTTAAAACTTGTTATTCTAGTAGATCATCCAAATTCACCCAAAATTGAAATTGAAGAAGAACCCAAATGTTGGGCTTTGTGGAGCCTAGTTGTGTTTGATCCGGATTATGACCAGAACCGAAATAATGTTGTTACAGTTTTTAATGGAAGATTTTCTGAGGCTTGGTCCATGGAGCAGATATAAAAAATGTTGTTTTGGAGATTAGGGTTTTGATGTCTTTTTTTTAGAGAGAAAAACTGTACTGCCGCACTCTGTATTTTCCCCTGAGAATAGTGAAATCCCTACAACTCCATGGACGTAGGCAATTTTCCGATCACATAAATACTTTCTTGTGTGTGATTATTTTTCTTTGGCGTATATTTTTTCTCTATTTTAGCATCTCACAGGTCTGGGAATTTCGTACATATTCCCATCACTAAATTGAAGTTTTGTATCAAAAACAAGAAGCTAGACTCAATAATAAAATTTCCAATATCTGGACAACGGATTCAAACTCAAGAAAAAAATCAATGAAAAGATTCATATAAGTTAAAAGGACCAAATAATGTTGTAGATAACCAAATATTGGCACACATTGCTCAAAATATTCACAATCAAACCCACCAAAACCCAAAATTCAAAGTCCAAATTTGAAAACAAAACCACAATTACACCCCAAAATAATCTCGAACAACACAGAACACCAAAACCCATTTCACCCATTATTTTAAAAAACCACAAATTGTCTAAGATAATTACTTGCCAATGCCACCCACTAAGGATGACGCCTTCCTGCCCACAACCCTAAGGATCCGCAGCACTGATTTGGTCCGATTGAAGGGACCGTGACGTTGAGAAAAAGAGAGAAAAAAAAAAAGGGCATTAGGTCAAGTGATAAAAAGGTTGTGAAAGAAAGAGTCAATTGAGAGAGAGAGAGAGAGATAATTTGGATGATCGCTACTACAGAAAACGATGTAAGAACCTAATTGTCCAGTGAGAATCAAACCTAATCATAAAAACTAGACAATCAAAATAATGTATAAATCAATAAACAAAATTTAGAAGAAAGTCAGAATGAAATCAAAATTTAAAGAAAGAAAAGGCCAGATCAGTGAGAGTGGTGGATTGGCTTCTATTGTTAAAAACTAGTACTAGGCATTCAAAATATTTTGCCAACATATAGGGTCACAAAACAGTGCCTACACAAAAACATGGACTAAGGAATTATGTTTCGGTTGTGTTGTTGTCATCTCACAGCTCCTCTATGCTTCATTAAATGTTCTTTTCATATGAGAGTCAATGTCATTTAACACTTATTTCCTAACTTTTAACTATCCTTATTCATAGGTTAATCCACGCCCCTCAATAACCTCAACCAAAAAATGAATGAATAATTACTGCAAGGACAAATAACCAACACATCAGATTTTTATTAACAAACCAAAATGAATGCTCCTATTAACAAGACATCTGTATGTTTAGACATAGAATCAATCACTGCATAATAGGTTAAAGCAACCCAAGGTAAGAGCGATGAAGAGCCACTTCTACTTCACTATTCACTAAAGCCGCTTTTTCTTCAATTTTCAATGTGTTTGGAAATGACAATTGATATTCAGAAAATAAACGCATACTCTTCATTTATATATATTTTTTTTTTTTGAAAAAAAAGAAGCTTTTAATGCATCTCAAAGAACATTAATAACCTAGAAGTACCAATTTATGCTGGTAGGACAATGTCTTCAAAAATAAAAGGCATAAATGCAATTTTCGTCCCTACATTTTGGGGTCATTTCTATTTTGGTTCCTACATTTCTATTTTACCACTTTTAGTCCATATTCCAATTAACGCTTGTTATTTTAGTCCTTTCCATCAGCCACTAGACGGAAATAGCTGACGTGGCTAACGAACTGATTAAAATATTAATAAAAATACTTCGTGGCTCTCCTTACCCATGCCACATGGGTTTCCCGCCCCTTTTTTCGCACGTGACCCTCACTACAACCACCTGTGACTTCAATTGAACCCCCAAATCGGTTCACCTTCCACCTTCTCTTTCTGTGAAACCCCAAACCAAATCAGTCCACCTTCTCTTTCGATTTGAGATAGCCATCAAACCACCATCGCAGACAAACAAACCCAGAAATAGATACACCCAAACCCATTTTTTTTGGAATTGTAGAGAAAATAAAAGCCGTGAGATTTCTATCTCTGTGAGATAGAGACCAAACACACAGGTATTAGCTCTCTGTGTGTCTCTCTGTATGTCCTTATATATAGCTAGCTTTATATTATGCGTAAGGGCCACAATGTTGCTTTTGTATATTCATTGTTTGGGTTTTGACTTTATCGATTTTTGTTGGTTACTTTTGACTGTTTGTTGGTCCTTGCCTGGGTATGTGCTTCTTTGTGACTTCCAATGTGGTCCTCGTTTTCCCCTGTTGAAGATAATGGCTGATTCTACGTGTGATGTATACTGAATTAGTGGGCCAAAATGCTTATGATATATAATGTTAACATGTGTTTGTTTGTGGATTACTATGCATGTGTCTTTTTTTTTTATGACATTGTTGTTTAATATGTGTTTGTTTGTGCTTTCCAACGTGGTCCCTCTACTCCCCTGTTGAAGATGATGTGCATTACCATATTATATAATTCAAAACAGCTGAGGTGGATTGTGGAAAGATGAGTGCTGAGTTGGTAAATAAGTAATGTGTGATATTTTGTTAACTAATGAGTGCTGTTTTGGAATGTAGTTAGTATTATTTAACTAATGGTTAATATTTTGTTAACTAGTGGTTTATATGTGTTTTGCATGCAGCATGAGTGAGCTATTTAGCTTGTTTGTGGATCATGGTGGGTATTTTAGTGATAACCCTAGAAAATATGTGGGAGGTAAAGTGGATGTAGTGGACAATTGTGACCCTAATAGGTGGTCCAAGATAGAGATTGAAGGTATATGCAGGGAGTTTGGGTACACCTCTGTGAGCAGGTGTTGGTATAAAATGCCTGGTAGTGATCTAGAGAGGGCTAATTTCCATTTGATAGTTGATGATGATGATGATGCCATGTTTATGACAGATTTAGTGATTGGTCATGAAGAAATTCATGTGTTTTTAGAGCACCCTGTGGATAATCCTATACTAGTGGATGAAGGTGAGCATGTTGGGGCAGATGTGCAGCCATTGGCAGTGGAGCAAAACCTTTTAGGAAATGGCAGTAATGATGATGGCCGTAATGACGAAGGTAGTGATGATGATGCAAATGGTAGTGAAGATTATAACAATAATAGTGAGGATCACATTGAAGTAGATGTTGAACAAGCCTACTATAGGAGAGAAAGTAACACACCAATGGTTGAGGAGGTTGATGATGATGATGATGTTGTTGAGGTTGATGCTGCAGAGGTGTATTCTAGGAGAGTAGGTAAGGAACCTGTGACTCAGTTGATAGCAGTGACAGTGGAGGAGGTGATGATGAAGGAAGTGGCCTAGAGGATGAAGATGTAGTGAATCCTGATGAGAGGGAGTTTGTGGAGGACAGTAGTGATAGTTGGGATGGTTGTGATGAGGATGTTACTGAACCAGTACAAATGGGTGCTGGTGTAATGAACTCTGATTATGACAGTGAGGAGTTGCACAGTCTTGAGGAATCATCATCTGATGATGATATTGGGGATGACACTGATGATAGCTCTAAGGATGAACTGAAAACACCTGTGGGAAGGGGAAGGGGACAAAGGAAGACCTTCCCAGTGTTTAAGCCAGTTACTAAGACTGAACATATTAGATTTGAGAAAGATATGTTGTTCACAACACTTAAGCAATTCAAAGAAGCTATAACTGATTATGCAGTTAATGGTGGCTGGGGGATTAGATTTGTAAAAAATGATTTGCAGAGGGTAAGAGCAGTTTGCCAGGAAAACTGCAAGTTTGTGGTATATCTAACAAAGATGCCAAGAGAGAAGAGCTACCAAATAAGAACACTGAACCTAGAGCACACATGCACTAGGAGTTATGAGAATCCAAGGTGCACTTCTGCATCCATTGGGAAGAAGTTGATTAAGAGGGTGAGAAGACAACCTAACATGAAACTAAAAGACATCCAAGATGTGTACATGAGAAGTTTACACTAAACATAACTCCAGGAAAAGCCAGCAGGGCCAGGGAGTAGGTAAGAGAATATGTTGATGGGGTTCACACATAGCAGTACAATCAACTTTGGGAGTATTGTGAAGAGTTGAGGAGGGCTAGCCCTGGCAGTACCATACTTATGAAGGTACACACCTTCAATGTAGGTGATTTGGCTGCTGAGATGGACTTGGTATGTGAGGTTCCTTATTTTGAGAGGTTGTACATATGTCTGGAGGGTTGCAAGAAAGGGTTTATGGCTGGATGCAGGCCAATAATTAATTTGGATGCCTGCCACTTGAAGACTAAGTCAGGTGGGCAATTAATCATAGTAGTTGCTAAAGACCCTAATGAAGAGTACTTCCCACTTGCGTATGCCTAACACCACAATTGTTGTTGTTGTACTCACAGGGGTTGGTGCAGACCTTCATTGATAACTGGCCACAATATGAGCATAGGATCTATTACAGACACCTCTACAATAATCTCAGGAAGAACCATCCTGGTGTTCTGATCAGAGAGTTGTTTTGGAAAGCAGCCAAAGATACTTATAAAGCTGAGTTTGATAGGTTGATGGATGAACTGAAGGGAATTGATGAGGATGCTCACAGTTGGTTGCAAGATCATTCAACCACCATATGGGCCAGACACATGTTCAGTGAGGATGGGTTGAGTGATACAGTACTGAACAACATGTGTGAGAGTTTTAACAGTAGGATTCTGAAGTTTAGATATAAGCCTATAATTACTTTGGTATGAATCTAAGCCTTTGAGTAACAGTTAGTCAGATATATTGTTTGATACATTGTTTGATTAACATCTTGTGTGTGATTGCAGCTGGAGTCAATCAGGTTATATCTTATGACCAGGTTTCAAGAGAACAGACAAAAGATCATGAGAGTGGAATCAGAGATATGCCCTAAAGTGCTTAAGAGGTTGCATAGGGAAAAGACTGCAAGCAGCAAGTGGCTGGCTTATTGGGCAGGTCAGACACAGTTTGAGGTTAAAAATAGACTGCAAAGCTTCACCGTGGACTTGGAAAAAAGACATTGTAGTTGCAGGAGATGGGATACAACTGGCATACCATGTGCCCATGCAGTTTCCTGCATTTTCTTCAATAGGCAAGATGCTGAGCAGTATGTGCACAGGTGTTTTCATGTCTCCACATATAAGGCCTGTTATGAGCCAGTAATTGCACCTATCAATGGCTAGAATATGTGGAGGCCCAGTGGTGTCCAACCTGTTTAGCCTCCTATCAAAAGAAGACCACCTGGCAGGCCCAAGAAGAAGAGAGCAAGGGAGGCTGGTGAGACAACAGGTAGGAGAACTGGTATCTCCAAACAGTGTAGCACATGTGGTAAAATAGGGCACAATAAAAGAAGTTGCAATGGTGAGATTGGAGGAAACTCTTCCCTACCAGGCACCACAAACAGAACCAGTGCAGCCAATAAGGTAACATTCTACAGGATTCTGTCAAGCAAATGTGTGAGAGTTTTTACATATTACATGTCAATAAATGTGGATTTCTTGTTTGTAGACTAGCAGATGCAGAAACAATTCCAACATCAATCAACCAACAGGACAAGCTCAAGCTCAAGCTCAACCAAGCTCAGCCACCCCATTTGCACCACCTCAGTCATCTGTCTCATCCCAGTCCACCATGCACACCTCTACTCCTGGTGCACCAACTCAGCCATGGACAAGCTCTCCCAGTCCATTGCCATCATTCCAGTCCAGCATGCACACCTTCAGTCCATGTGAAACATACCAAACCAGCATGCACTCTCATCCAGCCCAAGTGCACCATACCAGACCAGCATGCACTTCTCATCCAGCCCAAGTGCACCATACCAGTACAGCATGCACAGCACTGCCACACCTTTTCCACCACCCCAGTCCAGTCCAAGTGCACACCAGACCCCCACAGGATCATCCAATCCAGTTCAGTCCAACTCCAATCCAATTGCACCACCCAACTGTCCAATTCCAAGACTGAGGAGGAAAAGGATGGTCACATCAGAGACCTTGAATGCTTCCAAGAATGCATCTAGATACATGGGGGCTATCAAGTTTACTGGGAGTCAGTCATCAACGCATGCTCCAAGAAAAAATGAATAGCTTGTTGTTTTATATCTTTTGATGAATGGCTTGTGTTTTGTATAATTATAGCCAAGCCCTTATTTTGTATAATTGGTATTAGTTAAATAATGCCCTATTGTTTGGGTTAAGATTAGCAGTTGAACAATGCCCTTTTGTTATTTAAACATACTTTTGCTTTTTTTTATGATAGCTATGAAGATGTTTGGGTTAAGTTTGGCAGTATGTTAATTAAGATGTTTGGATTTCAAGATTGGGTTTGTTGTTTCCTTCTGTCTTGTTTTATATGTGTAGTATAGTGCTTTCTTGGAATATGTTATCTGTTAATACCAGTTTCATTTGTTACATGCACTTGGAAATCTGCTACTTGGTTCAACAGGGACATTTCCAATCCACACATCCACACATTGAATGAGAATTGTATTAATTTATTTCTCAACAGAAAGAGTACAAAATAAGCAGCAGGTATGTTATTGCTAATAACTAATCCTACCAAAATAGAGCACACTGCCAACCCTCCATACATAAATAAACACTGCAACCCTCCATACATAAACACTGCAACCCTGCATGCCCTACCAAGCACAGCACACCACACAAGTTATTTCCACCCCCTACCTAAGCAGACATAGAACTGCAAATATCACCACTAACAATGCCACAACTACAACTAAAAACTTCTCTCTCTTCTTGCAGTTTGCAAGCTCAGCCTCAAGTTTGATGATCCTTTGCCTTTGCTGTGGGATAAGCACCTTACCACGTTCACATATCTCATCATCACGCCATTGGAAGAACCTACACTTTCGCCCCACCTGAAACGCAGATAATGCTCCGAAAAATGAAAAATGAAATTAACTAAAACCCACTCAAACAATCAATTTACTGAAATTGACATACCCAGTAGTTTGGACAACCATAGAACCTTCTGCCAGGGTTGTCTTCAGTCCACGCCACAACTAGGACAGGTTTTTTATTACAGTAGCACGTCATTGGTGCTCTCCTCCTCACACTGGAACCTGTTGAACAACTTGCTTCCATTGGGCTTCGAAGATTGTTTGTTTTGATCGTGGTTTGGGGAGATGAGGATTAGCTGTGTGGGTGGAGGTCGAAGCTCGAAGCTCGAATTTTGGGAGTTTAGGGTTTCTGGTACTGATTTGGAGGATTTGGAGTTTCTGGTACTGATTTCTAATTGTAGAGAGGGTCACATGCGAATAAAGGGGCGGGAAACCCATGTGGCATGGGTAAGGAGAGCCACGGTGTATTTTTATTAATATTTTAATTAGTCCGTTAGCCACGTCAGCTATTTCCGTCTGGTGGCTGACGGAAAGGACTAAAATAACAAGCGTTAATTGGAATAGGGACTAAAAGTGGTAAAATAGAAATGTAGGGACCAAAATAGAAATGACCCCAAAATGTAGTGACGAAAATTGCATTTACGCCAAAATAAAATAAGGGAAAACATTCTCCATTATCTTCTGACTTTTTACGAATTTTTCTTCACTGATTGACCTAAGTTCCTACCGTCAAATAAATAGAAAATATCCCTCAAATTGATTTTCTTTCCCGTGATATACATGAAACAAACAAAGCCAAAGTGCAATGACAATCCATTAGTTCTAGTACAAGAATTCCCTGTTTAGAAACAAAATTAGAAAGTAATGAACATATATAAAACAATATTAGCTCGAGGAAACGGAAAAACTGTCAAACTATGTTAACTCTAAGGATAAATGAATATGTTATGAATTTTAACCAAACAAAAATGATTCTGCCAACATGTCCAAAGAACATAAGAGACCCACAACTTGATAAAAGTTACATGAACTTTATCATTATACGCCACTGGCAGCAACAACTAAAAAATAAAGACTTGTAAGAGGCAAGGAAGGCTAGTTCCAACCACAAGGTATAGGTTCAGGCCAAACATTTTGAAAAATTTTAACTATGTAACTACAAGTAGTGTCATGACATCTTGTTATGGGTTTAGACTTGGAACTAGAGTCAATGATATAATTTAAATATAGTATTCAAGGTCCTCTCATAAACGACCATCAGGAATACCTAAAATCATAAGTCATTTTCTGATAATGTATTTTGCATCAATGTAAAGTCATGAAACAGAAATAGTAAAACACATTTTTAGATTGAACACAAAGCAATGTCACGTACAGAACACATTCTCAGAAGGCAATGACAAACATATCAGAAAAACCATAGCAATACTAAAGAAATGGAAAGAGAAAAATACATTTTCAGATTGAATATGGATTAGATTTGACAAGGTCAGCATATAGAAAAAGATAATAACATTGGTCTTAATTAATAATTATTGCTTCCATCTTGCAAATATTTAATCCCACCATCAACCACAACCACGAGATAGAATTTAATAATTCTGACCAATCTTGTTAGCCATTCAAAAACAAATTAACATCCAAAAGCAGTATATTGAGGTTTGAAACTTAATGATTACTTATAGCCACAAAACAATACCAGTATACACAAAGAATAATATAGAAGGAAAGTAAATGATAGAATTTTGAGTTGAATTATGCTTTTACCTGCATTTCCTCTTCCGTGTAACTTTCCTCTTCCGGGTCACTCCCCTTTGAGAAAGTGCATCATTTGGTTTGTCAAGTAAGACAAGGTTCTCCACATAATTATTAGCACAATAATCTATTGTTGCCCCATACATCCCCAACTTCTTAACTTCTCGATTCTTAGGGTCATATGAAGCGAACCCAACAGAAAGCGCTCTTGCTGTTGTCACTAACATATGACCACTCTTCCGGAAACCTAATACCCTCGTGATTACTCCAGTAATATTAACATTGCAAAGTTTAGTCCAAGAATCAACAACACCATACTTTTTCATCACCCAAATGGAACAAACATCATTGCACTTATTTCCCTGACATAATAAAGCATGACATAATATAAAAAGCAAAGTTATTAATTCCGTTCCGTTCCGGCCGGAATGGCCGGAAAATAAACCGGAATGGTATACTCCCTTGTTCCACCTCGGAACAAATTCTGGGTCTTTCCGGAGTGTTCCGGCCGTTTCGGGTGATTTCGGGAAATACCGGCCGAAATTAAGGATTCGGCCGGAATGAGTTTCATGTGAAAAAAAATTGACAGAATGCAAGGAAAAATCTTATGAGCCACGGTGAGGGAGAGAAATAAGAGGAAGGATGAGGAGGCGAGAAGAAAAAAATCAAGAGAAAAAAATCAAGAGAAAAAAACAAAAGGAAAAAGAAGATAAGAAAGAAAAAAAAAATCAAGAAAAGCTCACGGTAACAAGATTTATCATTTATGCATGGCTGTATGCTTCCTAATTTCTTGGAAGCTTCATATTTTACAATGCCCAACATCCATGTTTATTTTAAAAAAAAAACCCAATTATTTTAATTTAATATATTTTTTAAAAAAACCATCTAACTACTTGGATAAGTTGATCAAGATTTCTTTTCAAACCTCTCTATTGAGTTCATTAGTTAATGTCAAAATAATTGTAATTATATATATATATATATATATATTAGCAGGTAATTCCAAAACAATATAAAACGGTACACCGAAATAGGCCGGTATTGAAATATTTCATTCCAATAGACAAACCGAAACGCCACTGAAACGGTATTAATAACAATGATAAAAAGTGCTCTCCTGATCACTGAAGTGTCCAACGCATATGAATGTATCATCCCTACTGGCAATGACATCACACGAAAAGCCTCATTACTTAAATCAAAGGACAAAACTGATGGATGAATCCTTGGTCCACGGCGATTGGCCAAATCACTAATCCTTGGTACACGGCCATTGGCCAAATCATTCACCGTATAATGGACAGCCCCATTTAAAAAGGCTGCTGGGAAACAACCGAAATCAAATATGATTGGAGGCGGAAAAGGGACTCCAGTAGTACTTATTCTCCAAGTAACCCTCGTTAAGAGAGTAAACCTCAACCAAAGCTGGCTTACCCTCAGACTGATCATTTTGATCAGTACGTTGAAAATCAATTGTCACCACTTTATAATCATTGGATAATGAATCAAACCCGAATGCAGAACGACAATAATGGTGGCCGCGTATGAGAGTAAGGGAAGACTTGGGAAGGGTGAAACATTTTCTAATAGAAGGATTCCAAAGAACATAACGCTCTTGATCATAAAGACAGAACAAACCATTCGCGTAGCCAATTAACTTAGAGAAACTAGTCGATGAAAACTCAATATTCTGAAATGGGTGTAACAAGGAGTCATCATTATTGTCATCGTGAATGAAATTGTAGCTCTCTACTACCTTGGATTCAGAAGCGTTGCAGCTCCTAACAACTAGTGTGTTAGAGTTGGGAACAAGTGAAAGTGATCGATTGAGGTGGGAATTGACGAAGGAAGAGGCTGTGATTAGAGAGTTCCATGATTTGGAAACACACCTGAATCGAATTAGGGGTTTGACTGGTAGTCTGTTCAGAATCTCCTGAACCACTTCTTCTGGGAGATAGTCCGACATTGCTTTCTCTTCTACCCAAATTGAAAAAAATTTGTAAAACTAAAATGGATTCTGAACAGAGAACTTTGACTTCTTCAGCTCTTCAAGACACTATCACTTTCATTTCATCCCTATATTTATTCAGTTCAGCAAAAAAAATGTGAATGTGTGCGTTTTTTTTGTTGTTGGGCTAGGTAGAGAGAGAAAGTATTTTGTTCAGTTTCCGGTCTGGTGAGCTAGTGTGTTAAAGCTAAAGCCAACTACCGTTCTTTTTTATGATTTATCCTAAAATATTTTCTTCCAACTTACAGTAAACTCGTGATTATAGGGTTACTTTATTAGGTTTCGCAATCCACCTCAACCTTCTATTAAAAATAGAAAGAAAAAATATAATAAAAACAAACACATCAAAATCTAAAAATTATGGTTTGAGAGGAAAGGAACGGAACCAACACCTAAGGTGGTGGCGTCGCAAGCTTGAGGTGAAATCGGCAATGAAGTTCAATAAATTCGAGTTTAAAAAAGATATTATATAACTAAATAACTAAATGAGTTTGGTTGGGGTTTCTCAGTAAATTTACAAAAACAAAACATTTGACCCAAAAAAAGAAGCCAAGTTTTACAATTCTATCTTCTTCTTTTTTTTCTTTTTTCCTGTAACTGAGTATAAGTCATTGAACCAGGGGAAAATAAAATTAACAAAAGAAGTGAATCGACCTTCTATTTCCATTTTCCCAAGGCAAAAATCTAGAATAGAATATATGGGAATCATTCCATCTATTCTCCTTACCTGTTGTCGATTATCCCATCCAAGAGATAAATTTTGGACAATATTTTTCTCTACCTTTTGAGTAAATTACCCAAGATAAAACATTTATAAAAAAAAATGGTCACTCTACACATGATGGAGAGAAAAAAATTTCTTCGGGGCTAAGCTAAATATATATATATATATATATAATATTTATAACATGATCTAATATATTTTATTTTTGAGGAAAATTACATTTTATCGCCCTAAACTATATCTCATATTACACTTTACACCCTAAACTTTTTAAATGCACGTTTTACATCATAAACTATGACTTTTGTTACACTTTGCACCTCGATATTAATTTTTCTGTTAATAAAATTCAAAATTTAGGGTGCAAAGTGTAATAAGAAGTATAGTTTAAGGTGGTAAAGTGTAATTTCTTATTTGTTTCTAAGGAATTAAAAAGATGAGCAATTAGCGCTTTTCACATGATATCATACATTTTCTATCCAAGTTAACATCAAACTTAATGTCGAAGCAGAGCAAAGTATAACAAATATCATAGTTTAGGATGCAAAACATGCATTCAAAAAGTTTAGAGTTCAAAGTATAATCGGAGGTATTATTAAGATGGTAAAATGTAATTTTCCCTTTTTTTTTACATTTAATAAAATATTTACATCAATTATATATATATATATATATATATATATTAATATAACATTAATAAAAATTAAAGGATTCTTAACTTCTAAGCCCTAACCATGAAATCTACATTTATGATTTCTTCTAAAAGGAAAACAAAAATGTCCGTGCCTCTAATTTTCTAAAAACATTAAAAAATAAATAAAGTTTTTATTAAAAATATTTACTTGTATATTTCTAGGATGTCTCATAAATAAATAAAGTGCATTCATAATTTATAAATTTTTCTATTTGTACGAAATACATTAAATACACTTTGAATGAATGAATTATGTATGGTATAAAAGTAATTTTAGGAAACAAAAATGATGTATTAGTCAAAAGTAGGGGCCATTATATATATATATATATATATATATATGCACCAAAAATAGAAGAAAGAAGAGGAATTTTTGGAAAGTCAAGAGGGCCATGGTATGTCCTAGCACCCCTAACCCCGAATGTATTAAGAGAGAAGAAAGACAAGTGTTTTGGAGATGGTAATAGAACATATGCTAATATTATGCCTGTGAATTAAGAATCATATGTAATTTAAACAAAAGATAACAAAAACTAAGTTTTTGTATTTATCTAAAAAATTAATAGAGATGTTTAGAAAAAATCAATAAGAACAATTATAATTTTGTGTTCTATCCATGAGGTGTTTTAAAAAAATAAAAAAATAAAATTAAAGGTTGGTATTAATAGTTTTATACGTGTATTATGATTGTTTAAAAAAAAATATTAATGACCACCACGTACCCTTGGTGCGGTGGTCACTTTACAAGTATAAGTGCTTGTGGGGTGTGGCTCCACAAGTATAAGTACTTGTGGGGTGTGGCGTGTGGAGGGCAAGGGCAAGAGTTCAAGTCTCTAGGAGGGAGCTTCACACACATATACACTTAGATTAGGCTAGAGTAGAAATTCTATCTTGTATAAATAAATAAATAAAAAGATATTAATGTTGATATAAACAATTAGTGTGAAACTAAAATTCTAATCCCTTGGAATGCCAGAACTCATAAATCATAAATGAAGTAGATCTCCTATTGCTAATTAAATAAATCACTTAGAAATTATAGCTAAACTAGTTTGTAATCTCATGCATATGCATTAATACACTTAAATATATATAATAAGATACATTACATAATTCCTATATATAATTTAAATACTATTGATAGTGTAGGGGGTGAAAGCTCAACCTTGCGTATTGGGCCTAGGGTCCTATTTGAAGATTACTGTGTGTCCGAAAAGAGGAAAATGTTCGAGAATGAGCCCATGTGGAAGAAACATACCTGGAAGTGAATGAGGAGTGTAGTCCGAAGAGATCACCGTTGGTCCGAAGAGGTCACTCTCCTCGGATACAAAGTGCCTTGGTCAAGCATACACTTGGGAGGTTCAAGTAAATCTTTCTAATGATTTTGATGATAAGGGTAGGCTTCAGGCACGTATGGAGATGATAGGAACGGAAAAATATCTAGAAGACAAGCTGCAACCACCACATTAAATGCATTGCAGCTGCTTTTCTAGACACATTAATGTGGAGAAGACTCCTGAACAGTATAATCTCAGCTACCACCACTCACAGAGAGCTAAAGAAGATACCTGATGGGACATGTACTCAAGTGGATGTTCAGATGAAGAACAAGTGGACGATGGAGATGATAGAAGAGGGTGATATATAAAGAGAAGAGGCCCCTGATACTAAGAGATCGGGAGAAAAAGAAAGAGAATGAGAAAATAAATTTACTGTAGCTCTAAAAGTTGTAATCACCTTTCATCCAATAATACTGATGGTGAAGGAAAAAGTTAACTCCCATCTCATCCACATACCTCGTCCAAAAGAAAGGGCCTTTGAGTTTAAATCAACACTCGTCCAATCAGTCACCATCGTCCTGAAGGACGAGGACGAGACATTGTAATAATGTCTCATCCGTCCCTGATGACGGACGAGCTAGGCATTATAACAACGTCTCGTCCTTTGTCAAGATGAGATGGACGGGATGAAACGTTGCATTTGTTCCCAACAAACACTACGTTTCATCAACCGTTCTATAATAAATGATTGAGGATGAAATCGTGTTGTAACTTCCATGACAGTTGTAGAGGTTACTCCAAAGACCCGAGATGACAAGAGAAGTTATAAGGTAACCGCCTTAAGTGAACATTATATAAAGGACTCATTGGCAGATAAGCGAGGTATGAAAAATATTCTCCACAAATAAGAACTTAAGAAATATTCTCTGAGTTTTTTGAGACCTTTCACTAACTTTACCATTGGAGGATTCTGGGCCGGCCTCCATCGGTCTCCTCTAACCCTGTTTGATTTTCCAGGACACAGCCTTCAAGATTGACATCCGGAGATTCTCAGCCCACTGATTTTCTAACCATCATCAGTTGGCGCCGTCTGTGGGAAAAGAATTATTGGTCACGCTTAAACTTCATTTGTTGAGTTCCGTGATTTCTTTCTCCGACAAAAGGCTGAAATGGTTCGGACCAGATCAAGGGCTACCAGTCCGGGCCCTCAAGAGAGTAGAGACGCTTCCAGCAACCCCCATCGTGCCCAACAATCTGCACCAGCCATGCAACCCCCTCCTGGCCAACATGTGCAAGCAATGGCCGCCGCTATGGCAGAGTTGACTCGCCAGAATCAAGAATTGAGAAGGGAGATTACCCTTAAAAGGCAACGGCATGAGGCCTATGGAGAAGACCTCGGACAAAGTCAAGGGGATGGAAGGCATGCAGAACCGGAGAGCCAATCAAGGGGTACTGTTCCTAGAAGGGTACCGCATTTGGAAAGGGAAATGGATCAGATGAGGAAGGTTATGGATGAGATGAGGGAGAACATGAGGAGAACCAACCCTGTAGAAGACTTAGTTCACCGAACAGACTCTCCCTTCACAGCCTCTATCAATGGCCATCCTTTGCCTCCGAAATTCAAGATGTCTTCCTTGGATTCGTATGATGGAATGCATGACCCTTTTGACCATATTGCCACCTTCAAGACTACCATGCACCTTTAAGGGGTTCCTGATGAGATAATGTGTAGAGCCTTCCCTACCACCCTCAAAGGGCCTGCACGAGTGTGGTTCAGCAAAATACCTCCTAACACAGTGACATCCTTTGAAAAGTTAAGCAAGTTATTCGTTAATAATTTTATCGGAGGGCAGAGGCACAAACGTTCTTCGTCTAGCTTGCTAACCATAAAACAAGGAGAGAATGAAAGTTTGCGGTCCTTCATCACGTGGTTCAACAGGGACGCATTGGCAGTAGACGAGGTGGATGATAAGCTCCTTCTGGCGGCATTCCATAATGGGGTTCACTCTGATTTGTTTATCCACAAGTTGTATGAACAGGCGCCTCAGACCATGGCTGAACTAGTTCATTCGGCCCAGAACTTTATGAACGCGGAGGATGCTATCATAGTCAAAAAGAGGAAGAGAGTTGAGAGAGTGGAAGCCAACCCAATGCGTCAGTCGGAGCAAGGTCCTCGTCCTAAGAAGGGACGAACAGAGGATAGGAAAGACCGAGAGAAGAAGGCAGGTCTTTCAGCGCGGAATCAACAGTACACCCCTTTGAATGTGTCACTCGAGCAAGTCCTTATGCAAATCAAGGACGAGCCTTCTTTGAAGTGGCCGGAGAAGATGAAGGGAGATCCCAACAAGTGCAATAGGAATAAGTATTGTCGCTTCCATAGAGACCATGGGCATGATACGGACGAGTGCTTTGATTTGAAGCAGCAGATTGAGAATCTTATCAGGTAAGGAAAGCTGAGAAATGTCCTTGGACGAGATCATAAGGACGAGAAATTGAAAGGGAAGGTGGAGGAATCATCACGACCACCGCTCGGAGAAATAAGAGTCATCATAAGGGGAAGTTCAATTCGACAATTGTCCAAAACAAAGAAAGCATACCTGAAGGAAGTGCAGAGCGTCCAACTTTCTGGACGATCACCAAGGGTAAAGTCCATGGACGAGCAGCCAATTACCTTCACAGACGAGGAAGCTAAGAGAATCCACCATCCTCACGATGACGCTATTGTTATCGCCCTGCTTATTGCTGATTACACAACCAGAAGAGTGCTGGTAGACAACGAAAGTTCAGCGGACATTCTGTATTATCCTGCCTTTCAGCAGATGAGGGTCGGACGAGACCAGCTTCGTCCAGTACACTCGCCTTTAGTAGGTTTCAGAGGAATGAAGGTACAGCCTGTAGGTACTGTTACATTGCCAGTGGTGGTGGGAGCATACCCGCAACAGTTGACTACCAATGTGAATTTCCTAGTAGTAGATTGCTCGTCCTCTTACAATGCCATAATTGGAAGGCCGACCCTAAATAGGTGGAAGGCAGTTACGTCTACCTACCACCTGTCAGTCAAGTTCCCGACGGAGTATGGGGTAGGGCAAGTACAGGGAGACCAGTTAGCAGCAAGAGAGTGTTATCTGGCCATGCTGGCTACAGACGAGCAAATTCAAGCAATGAATATTGAAGAAAAGAGAGTTGTGGCCGAACCCATTGAGGTGTTGGAAGATATTCCCCTAGATGAAAATAATCCTGAAAGGTGTATCAGGGTTAGAGCAGACCTGGAAGAAAAGGTTAAGAAGGAGCTCATTTGTTTTTTAAAGAAAAACGGAGATGTGTTTGCTTGGAGTCATGAAGACATGCCAGGTATTGATCCTAGCGTCATTACCCACCGTCTGCGTATATGTCTTTCCTCAAAGCCAGTGCAACAAAAGAAGAGGGTGTTCACCCCTGAGAGAGATAATGCCATCAAAGAGGAAGTTCAGAAGTTAATTGTGGCGAAGTTCATTCGAGAAGTATATTATCCTGACTGGTTAGCCAATGTGGTAATGGTCAAGAAGGCAATGGCAAATGGAGAATGTGTGTTGATTTCACTGATCTAAACAAGGCTTGCCCCAAGGATAGTTACCCGTTGCCACGCATTGATCAGTTGGTAGATTCTACTGTGGGCCACAATTTGCTCAGTTTCCTGGATGCTTTCTCTGGATATAATCAGATCAGAATGGATGAAGCAGACCAAGAGAAGACGTCCTTTATTACCAGTCAGGGATTATTCTGTTATGAAGTAATGCCTTTCGGTTTGAAAAATGCTGGAGCAACATACCAACGACTGGTCAATCACATGTTTCGTCCACAGATCGGGCGGAATATGGAAGTCTATATAGATGACATGTTGGTGAAAACTCAGAACGAGGAAAGGCATCTGGACGACCCGCAGGAGACGTTTGACATACTGAGGCAGTACCACATGAAGTTGAACCCTAGCAAATGTGCTTTTGGAGTATCATCGGGGAAATTCCTGGGATTTATGGTCTCCTACAGAGGAATCGAAGCAAACCCTGATAAAATTCAAGCAATATTGAATATGAAGCCTCCGAGAAATATTAAGGAAGTCCAGTCACTCACCAGACGAGTTGCCTCCCTCAACAGGTTTGTTTCTAAAGCTACTGACAAATGTTTGCCATTTTTTAAGTTTCTTAAAAAGGCATTTGAATGGATTGACGAGTGTCAGAAAGCTTTCGAAGATTTGAAGACATATCTCACCATGGCTCCTTTATTAAGCCCGCCCGTCCAAGGAGAAGAGTTGTATTTATATTTGGCAGTCACCTCACATGCAGTGAGTTCAGCACTAGTGAGAGAAGAAAGCAAGGCACAAAGACTTGTATACTACACAATCAAAGCACTAAGGGGAGCAGAAAGACGGTATCCATTGATGGAGAAATTGGCTTTTGCATTGATAACAGCCTCCAGGAAACTAAGGCATTATTTCCAAGCTCATGTCATTAACGTCGTGACGGATCACCCACTCAAGAAGGCAATGAACAAGTTAGAGGCTGCAGGACGTTTGATTCAATGGGCCGTCGAGCTCAGTGAGTTTGACATAAAGTACCAACCAAGGCATGCCATAAAAGCTCAAGCTCTGGCAGACTTCATTGCAGAGTTTACCCTAAATTCTGACGATGTAGATGAGATGGAAGACACCAAGGAGTGGATCGTCCATGTGGATGGTTCGTCCACGCAGTACGCAGGAGGAATAGGTGTGGTCTTGCAGTCTCCAGAATGGGACAAACTAAGACACAGAGTTCGTTTGCAGTACCAAGTAACTAATAATGAAGTTGAGTACGAAGCTCTTCTCAAAGGGCTCGAATTGGCTAAGCATGTAGAAGCGAAGTCACTCCTCGTCTTAGGAGATTCTCAGTTGATTATGGGCCAAGTGAATGGAACGTATGAGGCTAAGGAAGAACAAATGAGGAAGTATCTTAACAGGGTGACGCGCCTTATTAAAAAGTTTGAAAAAGTTAACTTTGTTCAAATCCCAAGGGAGGAGAACGTAGAAGCTGATACCTTGGCAAAAGAAGCCTCAGCGAATGAAGCCGTGGATAAGTTCGATGAGATTCAATACATACCAAGTATAGACATCCCAGAAATACAACAGGTGGACAGTAGAGGAAGTTGGATGGATCCAATTGTGTCATACTTAAGAGACGGACGACTTCCAGAAGAAAAAGATGAGGCTAGGAAGTTAAGGGTGAGAGCAGCCAGGTATATTCTTTTGGACGAGGTTCTCTACAAAAGAGGCTTTTCCCAGCCTTATCTCAGGTGTTTGGCTCCAGATGAAGCAAACTACATATTAAGAGAAATTCATGAATGAGCATGTGGAAATCACTCAGGAGCCAGGTCACTCATCCACAAAGTCGTCCGTGTAGGATATTACTGGCCAAATATGCAAGCTGATGCTAAGGCCTACGTCAAGGTCTGCGATCAGTGCCAAAGGTTTAGCAACGTCCCCAGGCAACCATCAGAGTGCTTAACTCCAATGACGGCCCCATGGCCCTTTGCGCAGTGGGGACTAGACATCCTGGGTCCTTTTCTACTAGGTGTAAGACAGATGAAGTTTCTCATGGTTGTTATTGATTATTTTACCAAGTGGGTAGAAGCAGAACCCTTAGCTAACATCACACAACAAAATGTCAAAAACTTCGTATGGAAGAACATTGTGTGTAGATTTGGGGTGCCCAAGGTGCTGATATCTGACAACGGATGACAATTTGACAATGCACTCTTCAAAGACTTTTGCATACACTTTGGGATTCAAAATCACTACTCCTCGCCGGCCCACCCACAAGCTAATGGCCAGGCTGAAGTTGCAAACCGATCCTTGTTGAAGATAATCAAGACTCGGCTTGAGGGGGTAAAGGGAGTATGGCCAGATGAGCTACCAGGTGTTCTGTGGACATATAGGACGACAGCGAGAACTCCTACAGGAGAAATCCTTTTAAGCTAGCCTATGGAACTGAAGCAGTCATACCTGCGAAAGTGCACATGGCCAGTCATAGGGTGGCAACCTATCAGGATGAAGCTAATGAGGAGCAACTCCGTGTGAACTTCAATTTAATAGACGAGGTAAGGACGGACGCTGAGCAGAGGATGGCAAGGTATAAAAACCTTATGGCTAGGCAATATGACGCAATGGTAAAGCCAAGGCGATTCAAGATAAGGGACCTCGTCCTAAAAAAGGTTTCCTTAGCAACAAAGAACCCAGCTTATGGGAAGTTGGGACCTAATTGGGAGGGCCCCTACAAAGTTGTAAACTGCAAAAGACAAGGATCCTATTACTTGGAAGCCCTTGATGGGAGGAAGCTGGAGCATCCTTGGAATGTGGAACACTTGAGGAGGTACTACCAGTAAATTTCCAGCCTGGAGGAGCATGACTCTGGACGAGCCCAGAGACAACTTGTTTATTTATATATTTTTAGTGTGGCCTTGTTGTTGTATTAAAGTTATGGACGAAGTTATGTTTTGGTTTGTATTTATTTTTCCTTCAAGGCGTGAACTTCTAAGTCCATGCCTCGTCTATGAACAATATGTGTGTTGTGAACAGTATTTGTGGAATGTACATAACGTCGTGTGAATCCATGATTTCCATACCATTTTTGTTCATATTAATTCTTGAAGAGGGCTAAACAGCTTAAGACGAGAAAATTCTCTGGACGCGGAGAATGTAACGTCAATAAACTTTCCCAAGGGAAAAGAAAAATCAAGACATGCTCGTCCAAAGTAAGGGACGAGATAAAATAAGGCATGCTCGTCCAAAGTAAAGGACGAGATAAAATCCTATGCCTTGAGAAATCACAGCCCAAGGTGTATGTCCATATTATGGACGAGGTAAGCTCAAACCCAGACCATGGATGAGGAAATGTATGGACGAGTGTTTAAACTTGTCCAAGCACCAAAAACATTCCAATCCATGGACGAGCGAAATGCAGGGTCTTACCTTCATCAAACGCGAGAGTCAGCCAAGTCTAAGGACGGGTAAAGCTGGTAATTACCATTTCACATGGATAAATTACACTTGGAAAAATTCCAATAAAAATGGTAAAATTATATGAAACGTAGACGAGCTAAGCATACAATCTTGCGTATGAAAATAGAAATTCTCGTCCATGCATATATAAAAGAAAAATAACCCCATTCATCCAATTGTTTCAAGGGTGGACAACCAATG
Organism: Quercus aquifolioides; assembly: GCA_019022515.1. Lineage (NCBI taxonomy): Eukaryota > Viridiplantae > Streptophyta > Magnoliopsida > Fagales > Fagaceae > Quercus > Quercus aquifolioides. The sequence goes on along the minus strand of CM032333.1, from coordinate 20,662,696 downwards.
TCCCAAACACCCTTGTAAAATTAAAACTAGTTTTACAAAAGCTCGTCCTTAAACCATGGACGAGCCTAGTGTACTGGCGTTACATAAAAAAGGTCCTAAACAATGGACCAAACAAAGAGGGAAAGCATAATACATTGAAATACTTTCTAGGTTTGGGGAGCATTCTCATTGGAGCCGTCCTGAGGAGGAAGGGTTGTGGCATCATCCTCAATGTTGACGTCCTCAGAACCAGTCTGAAGAAGAGAACTGGTAGCAGCATTCAGGTTGAGTTTGATAGAGCTAAAGTCCACTTCAGGGAAGTTTTCTATAGCCTCCATCCTGAAGTCTTCAAAACCTGCTGCATAATTGGTGTCCAGAAGATCAGTGTATTGCTTGGACGCCTTAAACTCAGCCACTGCATCTTCTTTCGCCTTGGAGAGAAGGGCACTCAGCTCGTCAGTCTTTTTCTGCATGTGGTCAAGATGAGTATCCTTCTCCACTGCATTAGCCCTCAACTCTTCAACCAGGTTTTGTGCCTCCCTCGTCTTTTCCTTAGCTTTGGCAGCTGTTTCAGCCCATTTTTTAGACTCGTCCCTCAATTCTTGGATCCTCGTCTCCAGCATGACTCTCGTCTTATCCAACCCAGTAGCCTGCCTGGACGCTGCTATAAACTTGGACATGCCCTATTTATACAAAAAAAAAAAAAAAATGTGTGTGAATAATAGCAAACAAATAAAAGGAGAAATTAATTTTGAAATAACAGAGACGAGATAAAAATATGGTTGCATACCTTAAATAGATCATGAACACCGGAGTGTTCAAAGTCCTTTAAGGACATGTCATAACATGCGTTTATATCCTCATCAAGAATGGCATTTTGGAAGCGCTCCCAGGCCAGATCTTCATTCTCAATTATGTTTGAAGCCTTTTGGGAGTGTTGAGACGAGGTGGATACGATCGTCCTGGGCAGAGGAGTCCTGGACGGAGTCTTGTCAGCTAGAACGGACGAGTCTACATCAAAAACTTGGGCAGGCTGCTGAGATGGAGGGAGGTTAGGCTTAACAATTTGGGAATCATGTTTTCCCTTCTTGCCTCATCGACTGGGGAGGCTGCCCAAGTCCAAATTTTTGGATAAAGCTTTTCTCTTTTCTCCAGCTGACGGACGAGGATGGGCTTGAGTCTCAGGATGACTCCCTTCAACCTGAGTATCTTTCCCCTTGTTCTCTTTCAATGTTGACATTCCTAAAAGCAAAATAGAGAACAATAAATAATGAGTTGCACTGAGTTGAATATAAGTTGGAAAAGTATGATGAAAACCACTTACTTTTTCGCACTGTAACCTCGTGAGCAATGGCCTCGTCTGATGGATCAGGACCAAGTCCCCACTTGAAAAGATTGCGAAGAGTGACTAAGGAATGAAAGTTCCTTTCAGAATGAAGACGGGCCCTATGGACGCGGTCACGATGAAACTTGCTCAAGGATAGACGTTTAATACCTGTGAAGCAGATAGAAACATTGAGATATATATATTCAAAAAAGAGATTAAGAAACATTAGGGTGGAAGGACGTACTCTCAGGACGCAGGTTCCCTAAATCTCCAGAGTAAGGAGCAAAAGGGTCCCGTCCAACATCTACGGGATTTCCGGACCAAAAACCAGAGACGAAAATAAATTCCGTCTTCCAATTCCTGTCAGACGAGGCTAAGGACTTGATCAGTCTACAATCCTTGCCCCTTGCTGTAAACTGGTGGAAGCCAAGTGATTGGCTTATCTTTGAGGGTTTGTAGCAGAAAAGAAACTCGTCCACAGTGAGAGGACGGTCTCTTCCAAACACTTCTTTCCACAAAATTTGCATTGAGATAATCAATCTCCATGCATTTGGATTGAATTGGCACACACCCAAACCTAACCTAACTAATAACTCTCTAGCAAATGAATTTAAAGGGAACCTAAGACCCCCCAAGAAGTAGGCCTCATAGACCCATATTCCAAAACGAGGATTGCAGCACCATTCTCCACGGACAGGTAACCTAGGGTTAAACTCGTCCAGAATCTGATACCACGTCCTAAGGTTGGCGAGCCTTTGCTCAGACATTTTGGAATGTACGCCTACTGCACAACTATAGACCACCTCCTCTTCGTCCGTAAGGTTGGACGAGGGAACATTGGACGAGGTTTCAGCTTTGGAACTTGAAGCTTTCCTAAGTTCCTCCTGAAGAGCTTCTATAGGGAAACCAGGGACACCAAAGGTGTATTCCTCATCTGTGGAACACTCTCTACTGCTATGACTACTACTGGAACCACTATAGCTAGTGGAGTCACGGTTTCTGACATTTTGAAGAAAACTTAAAAGCCTAAAGACGAGGAAAAAAGAAAGTACCTGGCTCTAGACGAAAGTAGACTATGGACGTGAAGAAAACTCTAGACGAAGTTCTAGACGAAGGATTTCAGGAAGAAAATTTCAAAAAATGTAAAGGGCACAGGAGGGATTCCACTATTTATAGGATGTTGACCTGGGCATTTAAAACGACGCCACCAATACGAGACTGACACGTGGCACCTACCTCGAAAAACTGAATCGACGAGACTAATCGCCAATGAGATACCGACATGTAGCAGGCTGATTCATTTTACATCAATTATGAACATCTAAGGACGAGTTGACAGGTCACCCAATTAGTTGAACGACCCATGTGCACAGGGGGCAACTGATGGTGAAGGAAAAAGTTAACTCCCATCTCGTCCACATACCTCGTCCAAAAGAAAGGGCCTTTAAGTTTAAATCAACACTCGTCCAATCAATCTCCATCGTCCTGAAGGACGAGGACGAGACATTTTAATAATGTCTCGTCCGTCCCTGATGACGAACGAGCTAGGCATTATAACAACGTCTCGTCCTTTGTCAAGATGAGATGGACGGGATGAAACGTTGCATTTGTTCCCAACAAACACTACGTTTCATCAACCGTTCTATAATAAATGATTGAGGATGAAATCGTGTTGTAACTTCCATGATAGTTGTAGAGGTTACTCCAAAGACCCGAGATGACAGGAGAAGTTATAAGGTAACCGCCTTAAGTGAACATTATATAAAGGACTCATTGGCAGAAGAGCGAGGTATGAAAAATATTCTCCACAAATAAGAACTTAAGAAATATTCTCTGAGTTTTTTGAGACCTTTCACTAACTTTACCATTGGAGGATTCTGGGTCGGCCTCCACCGGTTTCCTCTAACCCTGTTTGATTTTCCAGGACACAGCCTTCAAGATTGACATCCGGCGATTCTCAGCCCACTGATTTTCTAACCATCATCAAATACATCTCTTCGGATGTCTGTTTGCTTAACTTTCTAGTATATTTTTCTGTTAGATCACCTTTCAATACCATAGTTATCTCTTGTTTAATTCACAACCAGCCCAGTTCTTTTACCCACTCTCTACAAATTCATTATTTTGGGTTTATTGGGCTCATAATCCAAATCCTTTGGGCTTGGGCTACAAAAACGGACCCTACAAATAGTTATTCTTATATTTTGTTAACTCTGTAAAAATTTTTGTAAAAACATTATTAGGTATAAAATGTAAATTGTCCATATTTTTTTTTTTTTTAATTATTGTGAAGAAATTTTTTTTAACGATTTATTTATTCTAGACTTTTTGGTTTTGTACTTAATAACTCACTTGGATGAATATTTATGATGTGGTCCCACATTTGATTCTAAAATTAAGAAATAAAACTCTTTAAGAATAAATAATTTAAGACACATAGCGCAAAATTGGAACTCTAATTTAAAATTCTAATTTGAGTTTTTCTTAGCTTCACCTATTAATATATATATATTAATAATAAAAGATTAGATGAAGAATTTAGATTGTATTCAAATTTAAATTTTTATCAACTTAGAAATTATAGAAGAAGAAAATAAGAACAAAAAAAAAATTATATATATATATATATATATATAAATCTAACAAAATTTTTACAATTTGGTAAAACCACGTGGCGTAACCATGGCTTCTAAGCCCAACTTTTATTATATAGTATATGATATGTACACACATATTCGGTACAAGATAGGGCCGGACAAGGTGAGGTGAGCAAAACCTATCTTTTCACGTCACCTCTTCGAAAGGAGGAAAATCCTCATGGGTAAAACAATTACACAGGGTGGGACATTTTTGCCATCCCCATCCAAAGTAGGGAGAGGGGAGAGAAAAAGTGAATGTAAATTTAGAATGACTTATGCCATTTACTCAAGTGAATGTTAGTAACTCCTTTTTTTTCACTGCAATTCATCATTTCTTATATAATAGGAGCATCACAATAATAATATAATAGAAGCATCACAATAATTCTCAACAAATTATTAGTTATTTACTTTCATTTTTTGTCCAAGTAACGCGATTACAAATACTAGTCAATAATCAAATATTAAACTTAAAACACACAATGTATAAAATTAACATATTTGTTCCAAAAATAACAAGATTACAACAAGTAGTTAAAATACACTTATTTCTCCACACTAGGTGATTGTTCAACTTATATTTTTCTCGCTCCATTTTTTACAGCATAATTTATGACTCTCATTCCATCTTTCACTGCAAAATTTCTGCTTCTAAAATGGCTATATCATGCTGTAGATTTAACATTCTCTTTTCGAGCTCATGGTTTTTTTCTTTATCTCGTCTCTCTTCCTCTAAATTGTAAGATATATTAATTAATGAATTGTAAGATATATGATATTTAAATCAAGACAATAATAACTAAGCATATTAATTAATGTAAGATAAATTCATTATTGTTACACAGAATTGTTATCCTTCATTTATTAAGCAAGCATATTTATTGCAAAACATTTAATAACCGAATATATTTATTGTAAAACAAATTCATTATAAGATATGCATAACTACCAATTTTGATAAAATACTAATTATCCACTATACTAATTGTAAGATACTGAAAAATAAAATTATGGCCACTTTTCTATAATCCCCTTTAAATTTATCAACCATTTAGATGAGTGCCCCAAAGTCAAACTAATCATCAGTTGCATTATCTACATTAAGAATGTGAACGATGTCGTTTAACCTTCTAACATCCTTCTATAATTTTTAACATTACAATATTTTCCAAATGGCAAAAGAAAGCCGAAAAAGTACAGCAATATCACATTCCCTATAAAAAATTCAGCAGCAAATGAACTTCAAATGAAGGAGGTTAAGGCCTTGTTTGGATTTTAGGAAACTCATCACTCATATCTCACAAAAACTGAGTTTTGTTAACTCATATCTCAAAATTTGTGGGCCCCACATGCATGAAGTTTGTTTGGCTTTTTTTCTTGATGTGAACTCAGTTAACAAATCTGAGAATTTTGAGATATGGGATATGAGTTTTGGAAACTCCGGAGGGCTGTTTTTTTTTTTTTGAGTTTTGAGTTTTGTTCACTCAATGGCATTTTGTGTAATTGTTGGGTTGCTTTTGGGTCCCACAGCAGTGTTTAGTCAAATCACATGGCAGACCACTGAAATAAACCAACGGCAATTTCTTTATTTTCCCAACTGCTTCAGCCCAGCCCTTCACTACACCACTTTCTATTTTCTTTCTCCCAAACCCACAACACAAAACAAGTCTGAAGCGCCGCACAGCAACACGCACTGATCTCTGAAGCGCGTCTCTGCGTCTCTCCGCCGATCAGTTTTGCTCTGTCAACTGCATTTTTCTTTTCCGGTGAGAATATTCAGCCCCTCCATCTGTTGGGTTTTATTTTGCTATTTTTTTTTTTTTTCATGTTCTTCCATTTTTTGTGTTGTGTTTACTGAGAACTTGAGGAATGGCTAGGAATTTATTTATGCCTCTTTTTTTACTCTCTACTCAAGTATAGCTTTTATACCTCTTTTTATGTTTTTAATTTTTTTAATTTTAGAATTTCCTGGGTTTGTTCCTCTGCTACAACCATCGTGAGTGAACAGAGGCATCTTTGCTCTGCCTTTGGCTTGGGGAAAAAAAAATTATCTGTACCGAGGGTTATGGAAATTATAGGGTGGTTCTACTACAAAACTAATGATTATAATATTCTTTGATCATTACAAATGACGCCTTTTAAAAGGATAAAAATTGGAAGAAAATTTCTATTATCATAATCCATTTTTGGGTTCAAGTGATGCCAGACTGCAGTTCACTATGATAGGAGTGTATTATTCCCTCTGGGCTGACAACCAGTTTTGTGTTATAAATTTGTTTCCAGATTATGATAAATGTAAATTTTTACATTTTTTTGGGGTGCTTTGCTGCCGTAAACAATCAAAGCACACATTTTTATTTAGCAAAAAAAGAAGAAACATTATATTGTCTTGGTGTTTCTTGGTTTTAGATCTGGTTCTAGATGGAGGATAATGTTGATGGGTTAAGCATAGTTGATTTGTGATAAGATTTAAAGCAATTATATAATGGCCTTTCAGCAAGTCTCTGCATCAGCAAGTGAGGGCCTTTTTATGTGATATATTTTTGACAAAGTGTTTCATGAGTGCATTGGATGGTTTCTTGTCAAATAGAATTATGAAACAACTTTTTTTTTTGTCTATATGAAAAACTTATCTTTTTATCTCAGCCTTGCATTGGATGATTACTTGTTGAATTTTTTTTGATCAAATCATTATGTATTCATCATAAATGATACTTTTTTCTCAATAATAAGCAACATAATTGGAATGGATTTTAGGGATTTCCTTGAAAGGAATACCTTGAATTTGTTCAAAAAATGCAGTTTTGTATTTAGGATTTAATCTTTGCCATATTGCTTCGGGTATATTGGTTGTTTCATCTTGTTTCTTTTTTAGTGCATATGGAGTGTCATCACTGTTGCTGGGAATTGGGGATTGGAAAGTATTTACATTACAGAGAATTTTAGAGTCAATTTATTTTATTTTATTTATTTTTTGCTGAGTGATGTGATTTATGATAATTGGTTGTAAGCGCAGCATGTCATGTGAGATTGAAAAAATATAAGACTTCATTTCCTGTACAATGTTTGCCTTTGGCTTGTTCCTCTGTTACTCATTTTTTTTATTTTTTTTACGGTATTATTTAGAACCAAGAGTCATACGATGCATGTTGTAGTGCCTCTTTTTATGTTTTTAATTTTTTATATTTTAGAAGTTTCTGGGTTTGTTCCTCTGTTACAGCCATGGTGAGTGAACAATGTCTGATTTGCTCTGCCTCTAGCTTGGGAAAAAAAAAATATTGTTGTACCGAGTGATATGGAACTTTTCTGTACAATGTCTGCCTTTGGTAATGATATTGATTTAATGCACATTTCTCAATTTAGACAGTAGGTTGGTAATTTTTGCTGAACTGTATGAGGCATTTAAAGAATCTTAAATTTAGTTTGTTTAATCATCATTTTTTAAGAATCTTTTAGATTGTTAAAACTATTGCACCTTAAGTTAAGACCCCTAAACACTATTGCCTGACTTTGATTGAATACATGGAAATGTTTCTTGTTTATATTATATGTGATTGTTACATGATCAGAGGTTGTTGTTAGATGGCTGAGGATTTAAGGAGGTGGGACGATGAATGTGTCGAAGAACTTTGTGACATTGTCTTCGGCCAATGGATGTTGGGTAATTTTGCAAGTGGGGTTCCCCGTGAGCCATTGTGGGATGTGATCACAAACACTCTCAATGCTCGGACTGGGAAGGATTTCCGCAAGACGCAGGTTATGCGTCAGTTCAAAACTGTCCGGAGGGAGTATTGTGCTGCCCACGGAGTGGATTATGGGCGAAGGCAAAGGCGTGGGTGGCCAGTGGTGGGTCTGGATGAGGGGGATGGTTCAGATGAGGGGGCTGGTTCAGATGAGGGGGCTGGTCCAGATGAGGGTGCTGGTCCAGATGAGGGGGCTGGTCCAGATGAGGGTGCTGGTCCAGATGAGGGGGCTGGTCTGTCTCAGTAAGAGGCGATTGGTGGAATCTGAAGCCTTGTAGTGCGTAGCGAACCATTTTGTTTATGCTAACTTATTTTGTTCTCACTATAGTTTGTAGACTACTATGGTGTTGTTAGCGTACACTTTCACACGCACTCACCTATGGCTATTAGTGACCACTTTTGTAGTAAAACAATGCCAATGTCTTTTGACTTTTTGTATGTTACATGGTCACAATGTAATATTGTAGCTACGAACTGGAATATACCTATGTATGGTGTTATCTTTAATATTCATTGTTCATTTATATTCCTTGTTCATTTATTTACAAAGTAACATTCCTTGGTCACAGTAACACATTAATATTCGTTGTTCATTTATTTACTTGTCAATACAAAGTGTGTTCATCTTACTGTGTGAGATGTTTGAATTAGATGGCACATCAATCCCAAAATGTGGAAGACAAAAAGTGGCCTGCCCATGTACAACACATATTTATAGAGATTATGGTAGAGGAACAAATTAAGGGTAACATGGAGAATGGTGTTTTTAAGGGCAGTATGTGGGAAACAATTACACAAGAACTTAATAAAAGGTCTGGTAAACTTTTAACTACTAAGCAAGTCTTCCAAAAGCACAATAGGCTTCGGGGTAAACAACGCAATTGGAGTCAATTGCTAAATCATACGGGGTTGGGGTGGGATGAGGCCACCCAAACTATTACATGCAGTGATGAGGTTTGGGAGCATGTGGTGGCGGTAAGTTACTTTACGCATTTCAAGTTTCATGTTAGTATTAAATGCCTTTGCATTGTTGTCATTACTTTGCTGCCTAACAATTGTTCATTTGCTTGTGTTGTTGTAGACTAATCGGAAAGCAAATAACCTCCGAAAGAAGGGATGCCCTGACTATGATAAGCTGAAGCAGTTGTTTGCCCCCAGTACTGCAACTGGGCACCTTCAGATTTCATCAAACACACCTGCATTGAACAGCGATGAAGAGCGTGAACTGGAGGATGAGCTTGCTGCTGATGCTGCTCCTATCCATCTTGATGATGACTGTTACACCCCGAACTTGGATAGTATTCCTCGAAATACGGAGGAGACTGATGGTGTTGACCAAACCCAAGCTGCAGGCAAGCGTCCTGTGCAAGAAGCAAGTGCCAAGGGTAAGAAAGTGGCGAAGAAGTCCGACAGAGTCAGTGAGATGACTGTGGCCCTAAAGGATTACACCGCAATGACAAGGGAGAGGTTTAGCGGTAACAGGGGCAAGTCAAGTGGCAGTTCTGAACAATTTGCCCAATCAGCAGTTGGAGGTGATCCATGTTCTCTAGGGAAAGCCATTGACATGCTTAATCAGTATGTGGATCTCAATAACAAGGAATATTTGAAAATCTCAAGGGCTCTCCATGTGAAGGAGAATAGGGTGGTGTTCATGGGCATGCTAGAGAATAGGAGGCGGGCATGGATGGAGGAAATTCTTAACCCGGAGGACTGATACTTGTATCTTATTTTATTATGTGATAGTTATTGTAGTACTTGAACCTTTTGTCACAAAAACATTGATGTGTTTTGTTGGTTATTATTTTCTAGACTATGGATGTTTGTCATGTTGTCTTCTTTATTTCTAGACTTGATGCAGTCATGTATGTTGAATATTCTTAACTTATTATTCGGAATATTTATGATAATTTCCCGTATTCGCCTTGGTTTATTGTTGAGTGCTTGTTATTGTAAACAGGTTTAATAGCATGTCATTATTATGTGTAGGTGACAATGGCATCAAGGAGTGAATGGTTAGATGCATTCTTGGCATATGATTTTGACGAATCATACTTTGATGCCATGGATGCTGATGATGTTAGTGATGATACTGATGATGATAATTTGTGGGGTTCAGAGTGTGATAGCGAAGATGAAGCAGAGTTTGACTTTGTGAATCCTTTGGTGGGTGAGATGTTCGCATATATGCAGCGACATTATGATAAACAGCCCATGCGTGATAGTATCCTCACAGGCCAAGGATACATGGATGAACTTGATAGTAATCCTAATAAGTGTTTTGAGATGTTTCGCATGACACGCCCGTATCTGTTACATTTAGTGGATGAGTTGATCGGTCATGGATACTTAAAGGAAGGGCAGGGTGATGTGGATGCCACGCAGGCGGTTGCCATGTTGTTATACATACTTGGCCACAATACCCGAATGAGGTGTGTTGCAGACAGATTCCAGCACTCAACTGAGACGGTGTCCCGCCACTTCCGCAGGGTGTTACGGGCTCTTCATTCGTATGCGAGACATCTAATTAAGCCAGATCCAGATGTAGTTTGCCTCCCCGAACATCTTCGGGTGAATAAGTACTGCCCATGGTTCGAGGTAATATATACCACTTTATTATATTGTAAATGTGTTTTGTTTAACTAGGTACATACATCATCAATACTTATGTCATGTGCAGAACTGTGTTGGGGCAATGGATGGCACCCATGTGAGTGTTCGGCCTCCTAAACATGTGACGCAAGCATACAGGTCGCGAAAGGCTACCGTAACCACAAATGTGTTGTGTGTGTGCAATATGGATATGCAATTTATTTATGTTCATGCGGGGTGGGAAGGTAGTGCTAATGACTCACGGGTGTTTGAGGAAGCGATTGGTGACCCAAAACATGGATTCCCATGGCCACCCACGGGTACTACAACTAATCTCAAAGGCTATCAATTTTTACATATTTTTGTTATAGTTTTTTATGCCAAATCTGAGTAGCTTCATTAACATGTAGGATCATACTATTTGGTGGACTCAGGCCTACCTATTGGCACAAGTTTCCTTCCACCTCACAAATCAACTAGGTATCATGCCCAGGAATTTCATTCTAGTAACAGGACTCCAACAACCAAGAAAGAGTTGTTCAACTATCGACACTCTTCCTTGCGAATGGTTATTGAACGATCGTTTGGGGTGCTGAAGGCTCGTTTTCCCATCCTCAATTTAATGCCTAACTTCAAGCGCAGTAGGCAGCGCTATGTGATTACTGCATGTTGTTGTCTACACAATTTTATGCGCATTAATAACCGTTCTGATGAATTGTTTAACACATGGGAGAATGTTGAATATGAAGGGAATCCTGTTGTTCCGCCTAGTAGTGACAACAATGGAGCTTCCACCAGCACTGCAAACCAGAGGCATGTTGTGGAGATGTCGGAGGCATCAAAGCGACGTATGGCCCAATTTAGGGATGACACCACTGATGCTATGTGGAATGATTATGTCGCCCGTAGGACTTGATTTCGCACATGGGACAATGTATTGTAAATGCTTACATTTTGATATTTATAGACTTGGTAGCATAGGCCAGGCGTTTAGCATTTACTAGGTGATGTTCAGTACATGTTGTGTTGTTTTTCTATAACAGTATTGCGCTATTTTGGAACCACGAATGTATGATGTGCATAAGTTTGGCTTTATTTGTTAGAAAAGCTTTCATTGATTCTCTGCCAATATGTAATAGCAATTCAACATTATTAAGGTACACCTATCAAAAAAGTAAAAATTATTAAGGTACGTTAAAAACCTGATTCAAGGATATGGGTGCACTATGCTTTCACGAATTAGTGCTTTTGGTTGGATTTTACCAGTTTGGTTAAAGATTGGAGAACGAAAAGGCAAAAAAATATTTAGAAAGAAAAACCCTTCCTATTCATTTTAAGTAAATGGTGAGGCGTTATGGTTTAAGAATGAAATTAGCATACTTATATATGACAAAATATAGATTAACTAAGGCACTAATAGGAAAAGGTAATTTGGTCACATGACAAAATATAGATTAACTAAGGCACCAATAGGAAAAGGTAATTTGGTCACATGACGTTTAAATGATAATAATTGCATTTCAAAATCATTGGTGAATCGGTAGAAACTATATATGTGCACATCTCCTTCTCCAAAAAATATATGTTATTCAACACATGTGTTGCCAAGTCCAACACCTACACTAGAAGACACTCCAAACACCTACAATACATTTCCATAATCCACTAATCCAAATTCAAAATCATGGAAGACACATTTGTCGTAATCCAATCTCCCTATTACCAAGTGAAAATATAAACAACACCGCAACTAAAAACCATGACATAAGTAGAGCAATTTGGTATTTACGTGCTCGCGCATTGGCCATACGAAGGGAAGCCCTTGCTTTTTCAGCACTACGCTTTGCTACTCTTTCCATGTGGATTAGGTTTGCTATCATTGCACGGGCTTCCATCTCATTGTTTTTTGCCATAGCTGCCTCGGCCTCAAGCCTAGTAAATTTCGCAATGACAATCGGTGCTGTTTCAGCTCCACGCCTACATGGGATGCCATCCAACCACTTAAAGGACTTACAATGTTCGTCGCTGCCCTGCATATTAAACAAAGATGGTAAGTACATGAGTTGCGGATCATAGCAACTTTAACCATGAAGGAACGATGATAGCAAGCGCAGCTTATACTTACAGGCTTCCAATGTCTACAGCCATAAAACCGTCTACCGAAATTATGGAGCTGCAAAGATGTACGCAACACTCATTGATCCATGTCACACACATGTCCCCTATAGTTGGAGTTATAGCTACTGGCACTTGCCTCCGACATTGGTCCAGATTGGTACAACTTAATTTTCAGCTTGAACAAGAACAAGAACAAGAACAAGGGGGAGAACATGTTCAAAGTTTCAAGTTAGTGCTTAAGCAAAGCAAATGAAAAGGATGCCTTCCTAAAGAATAAAACCAAATGCATAGACATGATTTACAAATATTTAAAACATTAAAGAATACAAAAGGTTCCAAAATTTGGGCATTGATTTACCTAGACTTTTTTTCATTATAATTTTTTAATATAGAGCTTAATCAAGAGCAAATCAACTCAAATTGGTCAAACAGGTTGAAGTAGACATGTGGGCCATTTACAGGTTGTATATAATATGTGGAGCAATTTTTGTTTCTTAGAGCAACTGATGTTGTCCTAATTCACTTTACATAATGACAAAATAAAGCTCAATACATGAAAGATATGAATATTTGGTTATAATTGGTAACCTGAATTACTTGGTAGAAAAAAACGTATTGCAAATCAACCTTAAAGAAAACCTTTCACTAATGTAGATTTGTGATGACACCAAAACGTATATATGGTTCCCTAGATATGACAATTCAGTCTTCCTAAAGAACCTAAGAATGAATTGTCAATCAAGTTCTGTTTTCTATACAGGTAAACAAAAAATTGAACCTCATGCTTTCAAAATAAAATGAAGACCCTATCAACTATAAGTAGAATTTATGCTTCTCATTTTTTACCAAAAAGTATCAATTAATCTTGAACAAACTGCTTCCAGAATAATGGATATCTGAATTCCTTAAAATTTCAAAAAAAATGACATAAACCATTTTGTTAAGGAGAAAGGGATGCATGCAAAGAGATTACAGAAACTAGAAGTGCACCATACATATACGATATATATGATAGAGAACATAATAAAACACATTTGCAGTATAAATAAAGTACATGATACTGCACATTTGCAATGAAAATAAGAGAACATCATATATTCATTCAACATAAAACACGTATAGAATACTGTAATAAAATATCATTCTTATCAACATATATTTCATACAAAGTCTTATTAAGTGCATGAGTAGTGTCCTACAAAGTCTTATTAAGTGCATTCCCTTTCAAAGGATCCAACCGTCCCTTATTAGTAAAATAATTGGCAAATATCCCAATGAATGTCTCTGCATTTCTCTCTTGAACTTCACATAAGGTTTTCCTATATTTTATCAACCTCAAAGCTTTCATAAAATTAAAAACTAATGAGTATCAAGATTTTATATAAACTGTAATTTTAAGTGACAATTTGCGAGATCTAATCATCAAAATTCATATATCCAAATAAATTTCATAATATTTTCCTTTTAAGTTTTTATTCTTGTTCTGCTGTATCAAATTCAAAAACAACCATAATATAATTAACTTTTAGTGAATAAACAATAGTTTCAGATTGATTTCTTCATTTCCTCTCTCAAAAAGCTCAACTTTTCATTATCTTTTTACCTTTTAGCAAGGGTAACTTTTTCCTTTTTAACAAAAAAATTAGTGGAGGCCGAATTCTTTAAATATACAGTAAACACCCATTATATTCCAGTTCCCTCTTTCTGCAATAGCTTTTGTAACAGCTGCTCCAAAAGTAACAGTTGCTCACTCTAAAGTAACACCAATCATAATCAACAAAAAATTTAGAAAAATAAAACTAAAGTTTCAAACCAAATGTAACAGCTCCAAATTTCTTAGGGTCAAACATTAATTCAGAGTAGTACCTCCACTTAGAGTAGTACCATAAACCATAGAAGACCCATCACTCAGAACCCAACAAAGACAAAAACAAAATGAACAAAAAGAAATATTGGTTAAATCTAAAAGCAGAGTAGTACCTCCAACTTAGCCTCTTCTTTCACAGCGTCCCAAATTGGATCAGCAATCGGATCACCCAATTTGCTACATCTCACAAACAGAAAAGAGAAGAATGTATAAACAGCTGAACCAGTTTAATTCTGAAATATATAGACAAAATCATGAAAATGGGAAGAAGTAAGACCGTACCAACAGAGGGCTAATAAATTTCTCTTCAGCAGACCCACAGTGCCGCGATGGGTAGCACAGTTGAAGGTGAGAAAGATGAGCAACCCACAATACCTAGGTTGTGTTCAGAGTTGGGAGTCTGGGATTCCTTCGTGTGGGTTTTTGGAGTTCGATATGAGGGACGGATCTAACGCAGTGGAGGTGGAGAAGTGAGGGGCAGAAAATGAGAGGCGGAGTGAGGCTTTGAAAAACTCAAGATCAGTGGTGAGAGAGTGGAGACGCTGCTGTGTGCTCAGAGAGAGTTGAAGTTGGGGAGAGAGTGCTTTTGTTGTGGAAAGGTTGTGAAGAGAGGAAAGAGAGAGCCAACGCGGGACGGGCTTGTGACCGTTCTGTGCACCTGTGTTGGGAAGTGACTTTTGTGGGACCGGTGAATGACATAAAGGTGAGTAATGGAATTGAAAAATTTACTGAAATGTTTCAGCCAAACAGCCCACAAATTGAGTTATAGATATTTGAGTATTTTTGAGTGAAGAGTGATGAGTTATCAGTTATGAGTGAAGAGTGATAAAAATTGGGTGATGAGTGATGAGTGAACAAAAAAAATAAACCAAACAGAGCCTAATTCTCCACTTGCCACTACAGTATAATGAACATTTGAACTTAAATAGCAATCCCTACACATAATCAGTAACCCAACAAAATGCCAAGTAGTCAAGTACCGCTTAATATAAGAATAGAAATGAAATTAGAAGAATCTAAAGCTCCTAAGTAACAAAACAGAACAATCACAAAAAGTTTCAAATACAATATATTTTAGCAAAAGAAAAAACAGAGAGAAAAGGAAAAGCATACCCTTCTCCTTTCTTTCTCTCTACCCGTTTAACTCTTACTGTACACCATAAAATGGGAATACAAAATATTACGTAACCAATTACTCAAATCACTCAATTCACTATTAAAATGGTGGAGCGGACAGTGAACTTGAGAAAAAGGAAATCATGCAAAGCCGTATCAAATAAAAACCATATCCAATAAGGCAATTTATAATCCACATTATAAATAAATAAAAAACCAATAAAATCACCCCATCCATTGACAAAACCAAGCATGCAATCAAAACCCAAATCCAAAAGCTAAAATTTGAAACTTGTTATCCTAATAGATCATTTAAATTAACCTAAAATTGCAATTGAAGAACCCAAATTGAAGTTTTGTATCCAAAACAAAAAGCTAGAACCAATAATAAATTTACCAACATCTGTATAGTGGATTCAAACTCAGAAAACATCAATGAATGGGATTCATATTTAAAAGGCCCAAATGAGGTTATAGATAACCAAATATTGGCTCACATTGCTAAAAACATCCATAATCAAACCCACCAAAGCAGCAATGCGTTATTAAAACTTACAATACTCTGACACCCAAACTCCTATATCTGAATGGCTTACAAACTGTCTTCCAGTTTTTTATTATTCAATTGGTACAAGTGGAAGGGGGAATTTGAACCATGGTTCTCCTCATAAAGGAGACAAGGCAGTACCACTGAGCTACAAGGCTCTTGGCCACAAACTGTCTTCCAGTTGAACAAATAAAATTTGACACCATCCCCTAACCCACCCCACAAATAATCCCATTTTAATTTCCCAAGACAATGAGAAACACTTACTAGAATGGGGAATATAGATAGGTAAAGTAGATAGTGTGCTCTTTATCAAGGTGATTCTTCCTCCTTTCGATAAATAGAATTTTTCCCACCCTGCTTACCTTCTCCCCAACGTTTCCAAAATGGTTTTGGTTTCCAAAATTGAATTTTTCCAGAATTTTCCCAACCCTGACACCCTAAGGTTTTTTTTGTTATTGGTGTTGTTGAAATCATTTAAAAAAAAAAAAACATCATTTTAGTGTCACTAATGGTATAATCTCAGGCAGCAACGGACATAAGGGCCAAATTAATAGTGATTGCAAACTTGGAAGTATTAAATTGAAATAAAAAATAAAAAAATTCAGAGACAAACTTAGAAGGTGTAATTTAAACTTTAACCTAAATAATAATAATAATAAATACCTTTATTCTTTTCATATGATAGCCAATGTCATTCACATAAATAACAATTACTTCCAAATTTTCAACTATACTTATCCAGAGGTTTATTCATGCCCCTTAATAACCTCAATCCAGAAAAAAGTGAGCAGCACCAAAAACAAAAATAATTCAAGGGACATTGAACGGTTTTTAGACCCCTTAAACCAACCAGATTGATTAGCCTAGTTAATTAGCCAAGTTGTTACTTAGTCAAATTATGCAATTCTAGGTTGAAACAATCAAACAATCATATCAATAATATAAAGTAGCGGAATAATAAATAACACAAGATATGATCACCCAGGAAACCACACGGTAAAAACCTGGGGAGGATTTGACCCACTAATCCTCAAGGCAAACCTGAATCCACTATGAAAGAATCGAAGTTCATACAAAAGGACTTACAAGCTCCCCGCTCGACTTCCTAATGCTACCTACCAGTAGAACTTATTGACACGACCCCGTGCAAGCTCCGAATCCACGAACTCCTTCTTTCTTGGATTCTCCAATCAGCTACAAGCACCCACGCTTGTTATTCTTTAAGCTCCAATGGCAGCAACCGAGTTGATCATCAAGATATTGAAACAATCTCTACCTTGAAAACCCTAAGTTTTGTGTAAAAGAAAGCTCTTCTAGATCTCACAAGAGATTTACACAAAACAGCAATGTATGAGCAACAATACAACAGGAGCAACTCTAAAAACGTGGCTAGGGTTTTGCCTTATATACCTAGGGCAAAAACATAAAACCCTAAACGTTTAATGAGTTAGGGCTGAGTTGGAAAAACTGCAGAAAACACAATCTGGTCGACTTTCGATCGATCGAGTCTATTCTTCGATCGATCGAGCCAGACCGAAATGCCCCAATGCATCTGCAGTCTCTCGATTCCAACTTTACAATTATTAATCAACTTTGAGCAAGCCTAAACAAGACTAAACATATTGTTTTGATCATGGTTTGCCAATATTACAAATTAGAGTTCTAAATACATAAATTCCTAAACCTTTAGAACCTAACAGACATAATTACATATAACCAATCATGTTTTTATTAGCAAACCAAAACAAATGCTCTTATTAACAAGAAAACTATAGGTTTAGACATAAAATGAACCACCAAATAACTGGTTTGAGCAACCCAAGGTCACAGTGACAAAGAACCACTTCTACTTCACTGTTCACCAAAGCTTTGTTTTCTTCAATTTTCGATGTGCTTGGAAATGATAGTTGATATTCAGAAAATAAATGCATTGATAATCTTCATTTATACCTATCAGAAAAAAATAATCTTCAGTTATTAAAAACTTTCTCTTAATGCATCTCAAGGCACATTAATAACCTAGAGGTTCCATGTTATGCTAGTAGGACAATGTTTTCAAGAATAAAATAAGGGAAAACATTCTCCATTATTTTCTGACATTTTAAACCTTTTATGTTACACGATTGACCAAAGTTCCTACCATCAAATGAATAGAAAAAAAATTCCCGAATTCATTTTCTTTCCCTTGATTTTACATGAAACAAACAAAGGCAAAGTGCAATAACAGTCCATTAGTTCTAGTACAAGAATTCCCTGTCCAGAAACAAAATTAGAAAGTAATCAACAATTGAATGTATATACAACAATATCAGCTAGAGGAAGTGGAGAAAAGTGTCAAATAATGTTAACTCTTAAGGATATATCATACTTTGTTGTGCATACAGAAATTTGTAGATTATGAATTTTAACCAAACAAAAATGCTACTTTCAACATGCCTAAAGTTTATAAGGGACCCACATCACTTGTTAAAAAGTGACGTGAACTTTATCATGACATGAACATGGTGCTGGCAGCAACCACTAAAGACTCATAAGAGG
Source organism: Quercus aquifolioides (assembly GCA_019022515.1). NCBI lineage: Eukaryota > Viridiplantae > Streptophyta > Magnoliopsida > Fagales > Fagaceae > Quercus > Quercus aquifolioides. Next base: position 20,644,230 of record CM032333.1, on the reverse strand, counting down.
CGAGGGAAGGCCAGTTCCAACCACAAAGTATATGTTCAGGCCAAACATTTAAATGTTTTTTTTAACCACATCACTGCAGGTAGTGTCATGACGCCTATTATGGGTTTAGCTCAATGATATAATTTAAATATAGCATGCAAGGTCCTCTCATAAAGATCATTAGGAATACCTCAAATCATATGTCAATTTCTGATACTGTGTTCTGAATATGATTTTTTTTTTTTTTTTTTTTTTTGATAAAGTAATAAAAATATATAAATCAGAAAAAAGAGTCACCCAAGTATACAGGAAGTATACCGAGCAATTTGTACATGAATATTGTTTTACATCAATGTAAATTTATGAAACAGAAATAGTAAAACACATTTTTAGATTGAATGCAAAACATGTCATGACTAAAACACAGTATCAGAAGGCAATGACAAACATCAGAAAATTCAGAGCAAGCCTAATGAAATGAAATGAGTAATACACATTTTCAGCATATAAAAAAAGATAAAAACATCAATCTTTCATTAATATTTATGAAATATTTATGGAGCTTTATAATGACTACAAGTTTGAGAAATCTTCAATGCTATTTATGTCACTTCAATTCCAAAAACAAAAATTGGTGGTGTCAATATCAAGGATTTTAACCATATTAGCTTGGTTGGAAACGTCAATATGCTTATGGAAAGGGTGTTGGCTAATTACCTAATCCAAAAAAAAAAAAAATAGGAGTTGGCTAATTACTTAAATGAACCATAGGTGTCTTGTGTTAGACCCAAATGCTATCAAAAAAGGTTGGAAAATCCCTTATTTGGTGTTTATTTCCAATAAATGTCTTTAAAAGCAAACTCGATGGTAGTGTTTTTAGAGTAATTTGTAGGCTGTACACTGAAATGAAATGTGATTATGTTAACTAGGGCTATTTCATACATCTGTTGGACAGACTCAAATTTGGTGAAAGGAGGAAGTGGGTTTGGTTTTCTATTTGAACAATTTGGTTCTCAATCATGGTAAATAGAACCACAATTTTCTTTTCTAATAGTTGAAGAGGACTGAGACAATGAGGCCCTTTCTCCACGCTTCTTTTAATTTTGGTTATGGAACTAAATAATAGGATGTTACGCAAGGCTGTGGAGGGTGGGTACTTGGCTGCATTTCAAGTAGAAGGGGAAAGTAAAGGGTTTTTGGAAAGCTCTCCTCTTTCGTTTGCTCATGATACAATGCTATTTGTGACTTAAATTCTGATCAACTTGGCTATATCTAACGCTTTCCTTCTCTGTTTGCAAGCAGTCTCAAAATTAAGGGTTAACCTAAGTAGCACAGAGCTTGAACCAACAGGATAAGAGGAGTGTGTAATGAAGCTAGGCTTAGTTTTGGGTTTTAGGGTGGTGATTCTACCTACAGTATATTTGGGATTACTCCAGGTTTGTCCTTTACGACACAAACAGTTTGGCAAGCAATCATTGAAAAGGTAGAAAAGAAACTAGCAAGTTGGAAGAAGCAATATGTATCAAAAGGAGGAATGATCACTCTTATCAAAGTATATTTATCTAGACTACCAATGTGGGTAAATAATCTTTTCCATATCAACACACAACCAGAATAAAAGAATGCAGTGCTGAAGCTAAACAAAACAGTACTTATTTTTGGGCAAACCCCATATTTATTACATTTTTACAGCAAACCTTGGGGTTGTCACTAGGGTCACCCTGATGCAACTACCACACTCAATACAATGTGATACATTTAATCAATTAAAACCCTAACAAAATGTCATGACTCTACCTACAGTCACATGGTTCTAAAAACTTTTAAATGTTTTGTCTCATCTCTTTATTATTTTTATAGTTTCATCTTATACTTTGTTGAATGTACAATGGTGCAAAATAACATGTCATGTACAAAACACAAAATCAGAAGGCAATGGCTGATCATATCAGAAAAATCTAAGCAAGTCTAACGAAACAGGAAGTGTAAAACACATTCTGATATTGAATATGGATTAGTTGTGACAAGTTCAGCGCATAGAAAAAGATAATAACATCAGTATTTCATTTATATTTACTGTTTACAGCTTGCAAATGTTTAAGCTCATCATCAATGACAACCACAAAATTGCATTTAACAGCTCTGACCACTCTTTATAGCAAGTCAATAAGAAATTAAGATCCAAAAGCAGTACATTGAAATCTGAAAATGTTTACTTACAGCCACACAACATTTTCTAGTATATGCCAAGAATAAGATAGAGCTGAAATTTTGAGTTGAATCTGGTTACCTGTATTTCCTCTTCCTGCTCACTCTTCTTTGGAAACTGTGTCATTTGGTTTGTCGAGTAAGACTAAATTCTCCATATAATTATAAACACAAGAAGTGAATGGCATCCCATAAATTCCCAAATTCTTAAATTGTTTGCTCTTAGGATCATATGAAGAGATCTCCCAATGATGTCGTAGTTTTGTCTCCACTTACATATTACCATTCTTTTGGAGACCTAATAAAAGTGCTCCATTGACATTAACAGTGAACTGTTTAGTTTGACTTTAATGCCCTTGTTACATAATATGTAAAAAAAAAAAGTTTTTTGTACTAATTAAATAATATAAAAATTAACACATTATATATACAAATTTATATTATTTTTCTTTATTACCAAACAACACCCACTTCTTTGTAATCATTAAATAAGAAAATTATAATTTATTTAAATGAAGAAACGCCTTAAAATCCCAATCTCATTTTCTTATATTTAACCTTTTATTTGCATTAGGAACATAATTTTTTTTTGATTCCACAACTGCTCTGGTTCTTAATTAAAACAAAAATGAAAAATAAAAATAAAAACTTGTTGGAGCTCAATAAAAAATAATATACAATAAAACTAAAAATAAAATGAAAGGCCGGTGGGTCTCACAACCTCACCTGTATTCTTTTCACTAGAATTCCTTACCCTTCTCTCTCATGAAATCATCTATCATATTCTTCTCCCTTATCTCTTTTTCTTTGACTTTCCTCTCATACTTTCACTTTCACATTTCTTACTTGCATGTCAACTAATCTTAGATGCATTTCCCCAAAAAAAAAAAAAAAAAAACACATGATCTCAGGTGCCCACTGCAATCCCAGGTATTTCCGTTTTCTTCTCTCTTTTTTATTTATTTATTTATTTTATTAAATTTATGAAAAGGCATTTTCATTTTCAACTGATGATGCTTCAGTCAAGTATTTTTGTATAATTATTTTCTATGTTGAATAATAGTGAGATGAAGTTATTGTTGAGAGAAGAAAGGAAACTGGGCAAATTTTTTTGAGATAAACGCAAGTGGCTGAGAGAAGAAGGGTAGAACTGGTCATTTGCTGCACAGTCACTTTTCTCCAGCATTTTCTCTCCAAATCGGAGAGACTGTTTTTTGGTGGGCCCGGGTGAAAAATGCCTAGGCCCCACCCAAAATTTTCCTCTCCTTCTCTTCTTATCAAACAGCACCCACTCCTATTTTCTCTCCTATTTTCTCTCCATTATTTTCCATCCTCCCTAAAATCACTCCAACCAAACATAGTGTTAGAGCGTTCTAACAGAGACTTCTAAAAATTTTAGCATTTAGCATCTAAAAACCTAAATTTTTAGCATTTAACTCGTCAAAACTTCTATTTTTTTAACACTTCATTTAAATATTTTTCCTTTATTTTTTTTTTTAATTATTTCTCACTCTCCCTCTATCTCTCTCTCCATCTGTCTTTCCATCTTTCTCAACCCCCAGTCTAGAAGCTTCTCCCTCTCTCTAATATTTGCTCTCAAAACCTCCATGGCCTGAGTTTTTCAAGCTCATCACCTCTAACCACAGCCACAACTACAGCCACCACCACCAACCACAACCTCAACCCCCAACCACCAAAATTTAAATAAATAAATAAAAAAAACCCATGGCACAAACTGCAGCCAAAACCCACCACAAAACCGCCACAAAACCCACCACCCTAGCAACCTCAACCCTAATCTGAACCCACCACAACACGTTGCAGCCAAACCCACCCCAACCTCTCTGATGACCACCACCCAGCAACCTAAACACCACAACCAACTTCAACCCAGATGGACCAAACACCCACCAAACATTATATTACAAGAACCACCAAGAAACCACCACCACAAGAATCACAAAAAACCGCCACAAGAAAACACACAACACGCTGATCTCCACCCCAGTCTCCACGCTGATCTCACGTCATCACGTCGTTCTCCTCGCCACCAAGCCGATCTCAAATGTATGATCTTGTTGTGAGGCAGTGAGGAAATGAGAGAGAGAGAAAGGGAGTGAGGAAACGAGAAAGACATAGAGGGAGTGAGAAAGACAGAGGGAGTAAGGAAATGAGAGAGATGTGGGAGACGGAGAGAGAACCAGAGAAATCAGAAAGGAGAGAGATGTGGAGACAGAGAGTTGGAGAGAGAATAAAGAAATTAATAAAATATTATACAATCTTGCAACAGTGCGCTCTCAAAAATGAGAGTGCATTGTAGCAAGATTGCAAATTTAATAGCATATACACGGTTTGATGGAGTAGGTTTTTGGGTTATAAATGCTAAAAAAAAGCATCTTTTAGCATATGCATTCCTTAATGGGAATGCTCTTATTGGCAATTACTTTTGTTTTTTTTTTTTTTTTGATAGAACCGGCAATTAGCTGCAAAGATTTTTAACTTTTATAAAATAAAAAAATTAGGGCAACACTCCCGCCATTGGAACCCTCTAATAATATCCTGCAAGTTTTAGTCAGGACACCATCACACTATATTTACTTGGTTTTGAAAAACAACACTTTTTTATGGGTAAAAATTTAGGGATGTCTACGGCTTACTTCGGGTTGTGTTTGTACCCAACCCAGACTTGACCCAACTCCGTCGAGTGGCAAATCGAAGGACCTATTGTTGACCAAGATGGTTATCAAATTGGTTCGAGTTAGGCTTTGTATGAGTCAAGTCAGTTTCAGTTGGAATCAAGGAGGCGACAATCGTCGGATCTTGTTGACGACTTTAATTTTCCTCCTCACCTTGTCGGAGATCACAGATAGAGAACCAGATCTGGGCAAAGATCACAATATTTTGCCAAATCTAGGAAGAATCTTGGACAACAATGTGATTTTGGGTTGAATTCTTGGTAGAAATGGAGGATTCCAACAAGATTTTCTAAGATATTTGGTGGTGGGTTGGTCGAGTAATTTTATATCAAGTTTCAAAAGAGAGACCCACCACTCGACCTACTCCCAATAGATTTTGGAGGACACTTGCCGCCAACCGCCATAGTCGTTGGTTTGGGTAGCGATCGACTTAAGTTCGAACAGTTAGGGCGGGTGGTTGGATTTATGGGTGACCAGTGGACGACCTAGGTAAAATACCAATAAAATTTAGGCTAATACTATTCTAGTTCAAGACATGCTTACTAAAAAAATTGTATAATATGGATGTTTTAAGCATAAAATTTAAGGTAAAGCGGACTTAAAAATAAGCGATAATAAGAAGAGAATTTAAATTGGAAGTATTTTTTTTCAATTATATGCTATTAGTACTGGAGCTTAATTATAATTTTTGCTAACATTATGAAGTATGAACCATAAATTTTTACATAACATGTTTGGTCATTAAACGTAACCATGTATGGGTTCCCTTTTTGGAAGGTTCGCAGACCCAATGATGACAAGGATCCTGGGCCTCCAAGGATGGGTGTTTGATTGTTAGTTGGACTGAGCTTGGCTCACCATGGCCCTCTTAGGCAGTTATACGAACCAATTTGTGCACAAGACAATAAACTCCACAACACAAATGTTGCACTTTCTCCTAAAGAGGAAAATATCATTGTAAGTGTCATAATGTCATAAAATGACCTTTTTACTCTTATGAAATAAGTAAAAGAATTTATCATAATGTTCACAATGAGAAGAAGATTAAAATAGAATATTTAAGACTTATCTTTTATTATGTGAACATTTAAAAGAGTTCCCTCACTCGGTTCCTCCATGATGGTTCCTTAGAAAAGATGTTGCAGTAGTTCCTCTGCCAGTGGTTCCTAGGACGTGGGTTTGTGGTTCCTAGAACCATGGAGCCCTTAATCTGGGAACCTGAAATGCTGGTTTCTTAGCCAGAGGATCTTTCTCCATGCTTACTATGCAGTGGATTTTGTCATTTGTCTTTACTTATGTAAGTTTTGCATAAGAGCAACTATACAATACAAATATCCTCAAATAATTGTTAGTTCCCTAGGTTAGGATATACATTCTAAAACATATACATATATGTAAATGAACTTCATAAAAATGAGTCAGCCACAAGGATCTTGGCCCCAATTCTCACAAACTTAGTGCGTTTGCACAAGACATGTGAGATTTGGAACTCAAGTCCAAGTAGTTTTGCTTGGACATTTCCTTCCAAGATAGTCAGGTGAGGAGGATTTTGTGAGAAAGGGTGATATCAGATGTGTGCACATATGTTTCTTTAGAGCCTAAGTGATATTTTGAATGATCTCAACGATATGGGACGAAGTCCTCCTCCTTGGCTCTCTTGTTTTGTTCTTTTTCTCTTTCCTCTCCCTTACTAAACTCTTAAAACTCTAAGAATTATCATTTTAAACCTCTGGAACCCCCCTTCCTTTTGCTATGCTTTGGTGTTCCTTTATTGTGGACATGGTATAGGACCCCCAGGCGAGAACGTCCTTAGTCTGCTAGGTAAAACCATATCCTCTAATAGGAATCTGAAGGAGTTCCTTGGGCAGAGTTTTAGCTTAGTTTGGAAATTATAACTCAAAAGAGTATTTGGTTTTAGCTACAAATGAAAGATGCTTTCCTGGAAAGTCAAAGGAGTAGGTGGGATATTCATTGTAATGGGTGACAGCTTTGATTGATAAGGACAACTAAGAGGAAGTTGTGAAGAGATGCCATGCACATGAAGGAACTGAGTTAGGCCTCTAGTTCATGCATTCCAAGCAAATACATTAACCAAGGGAAAACTTCAAGATCTTCCTTTCACCTGAAATCACTTCCCTACTGACCAAACCACTTCTCCTTTACTACCAATTCGAGATCCCATGGTCTTGGATCATGAGCTATAAAGATGATACCTGTTTTGTTGGGTACTTAATGGCTTTTGCTGGGAATTTGAACATACACCTTGGCTTTGCCATGTGTCAGCCAAGGTCCTCTTCTCAAGGCTTTAAAAGGACACATCAAGGTTTTGAGGCCTTAATGTTGACTCTTTTTGGTTTGGCATTTTTCCGAAAACGGCATAAATTCCTCCTTGCAATTGGTGAGCTTTGAAAGCCTCTAACCATCCTCCCCTTTGCTGCATGTCCTCTGCCCTGACCCAGATCCCTCAGTTCCTATGTCAGGTACTAGACCCAAGGACACCACTTGTCCCTTTTCACTTCTCTTTGCCTCTTGATTTCGACAGGACATCTAACGAATCTTTCATTCTTTCAAGAATACATGTGTGTGGCTTGTTCCTAGACTATCTTCTAGCGTTTATCTTATCTTTATCACTTTCCAAAATAGAAAGGTTAGAAAATATTTTTAAAAAAAAATTGAATAATGTTATAGAAAATAATTTTCACAACATTTAGTTGGCAATTTTTTTTATTAGTTTTCATTTAGGCCCAGCATTAACATCATTTATCGTGTACCATTAATAATGTGTCATCTCGATAATTGACAATTGTGAAATATTTTGATAACATTTTTGTGGCTCCAGACTTACTACAACTTTGTTTTTTCCCCGTTGTTAATATATTATATTATGATTAGAACAATATTACTTTCACCTTGGTCCAATGCTGACATCATTTTTTTTATTTTGTACAAATTACAACAAGTCATTTTGTTGTGTCCATGCACTTATTGTTTCAAGAATTTTGTAATTTATTACTTTTATAATTATAATTCTAAGGTTATAAAAAAATTAAAATAAAAAATTCGAAGAGTCTTGTAATTCAATTAACAATTTATACACACACAAACATATATATATATATATATATATATATATATAATCTCTTTGTCTAAAGTCCTCCTTAAATTTGGTAGCCATATATACACCCCAAATGCTTAGATGGTTGAGAATGAATTTGACATCCCGAAAGCCCCACTAAATATCATATTAGAAAACAAACCATCATTGAAATCCTCATAATCAAAATTTTAAAATAAATAAAAAGGCAAATAAGGTCTTACGTTCTAACTACCATACTAACTATCCATGGAGTTTTAGAAATATCTCATGAGCAAGAAGTGGAATAGTTTGATCAAAACTTAATACTATTTCACAACTTTTTTATATCAAGAAAAAGAGAGAATATTTGAAATCTTTTGGTCCAAACTTGTCCAAAATTAAGAGATCATAATGTGACGAAGTAAAGAGACACAATCATGTTCGTGGTTTCTACAAGCAAGTGGTATGCACTAAAGTTCATGTTCTCGTATTTCATATACCATCATATGTTTGATTGGAGTGAGAAGGGAAAGGACGGAAAAAGGGGCGGGGGAGGGGGGATACAATCTACCCAAAATAGAGAGAGAAGAAGGGGAAATTGGATGTGAATTAAAGATGAGTAATATGCCTTTTATCCAAGTTATTGTAGATTATTATTATTTTCTTTTTACTACAAATTATCATTTCTTATATAGTACAAGTATAATTAGTAATTCTCTTAGAAAGTATCATTTATTTCCTTTCACTTTTTCTCTCAACTAAACAAAGCAGAGCTATATTCATTTTTTATCATTCTACTTTTCTATCCATTCAACCAAACACACATCAAGAAAAATATAAATATTTTCTTTCCAATAACATGATTACAACAAGTTGTTCAAATACACATGAATACAAATGATAACATGATTACAACAGGTTTTTTTATTTTTAGTACAACAAGTTGTTAAAATACACATGAAACAAATATGAAAATTTTCAAGTTCAGCAATAAGTTATAATCTTTTCAGATTATTATTTATTAGTTACAAAATATAAATTGCTCCACACTGAATGATTTTTGTGCTAAACCCACAACTTATATTTCTTACCTACAACACAAATAAATAATTTATTAGTATCTTATTTATAAAAAATAATAATTTCAAACATAATTTTTTTTTTTTTTTTGAGAATGAAATTTCAAACATAATTCAAAAGCCACAATAACTTAGCATCTCATATAAATTAATTGCATATTTTATCACTATCAAACAAGTCCAACATTATTAATAGCATAATTCATTACTATCAAACAAGATATATGATATTTAACTCAATATTTATTAATGTAAAATAAATTTATTTTTGTGAGACATAATTATCCATCCTTCATTTATAAAGCAAGCATATTTATTGCAAAAAATTTAATACTTGGACATATATATTGTAAGACAAATTTATTACAAGATATTCATTATTAACAATTTTAATGAAATACTAATTATCCACTATACTAATAGTAAGATACTAAAAATATGGTCACTTCTCTATAACCCCTTCCAATTGAACAATCATTTTGATGAGAAGTGGCCCAAAGTCAAACTAATCATATGGTGCATTACCAACAATAATAAATCATCAGTGTTGCTAAAAGCGAGGAGCACACTTAGGCTACGTTTTGTTCGATGTAAATCAAATTCTAAGTGTAAAGTGAATGCAGGGGGAAATGAATTCCCGTAAGGAAATTAAAATCCAAGCATTTGGTTTTGCAATGGAAAATAATCCGGAAAACGATTTCCAATGTTTGGTAACATTCTGAAAAATGCTATTTTCCTAAAAATTTTCACATTTTCTTAGCTTCCAAACAAATTTTATATCAGAAAATTTACCACCACCACCCACACACCAGCACCCACAGAAAATCCACCACTATCCACACAAAACCCACCACCACACAACAACAAAAAAATCAGAGATCAAAGAAAACGAAAATTAGACACAAAAATAAGTAGAAGGCTTGGTTCGGGTCAAAGAGAAAAAGTGAGATGAGAGAGAGTGCCGTGAGTGAGAGTGGAAGAGAGGGTGTGGTTCTTGAGTGAAGGCACTAGATCGGTGACATGCAGTGTTCGATTCGACCTTGGTTGGTTGGAGGGAAAGAGAGAGAAAGCAGATCGGCGAGTGGCACACGACGAGATTGAGAGGGCGGCGGCGACGAGATCGAGAGGAGATGATCTGACCTAGAGGAGGACAAGGCGATCTAGAGGGCGGCGACGACGATTAGACTCGGTTCAATCTCTCGCTCTCTATCTTTCTCGCTTTCTCTCTCTCTCCGGGTGTGCTAGCTCTCTCCCGTCCTTTCGCTTTGGCTTGGCGTGAGTGAGCTGAGAGAGTTATTAGGAATTTTCTGAGGAGAGTGGAAATGGTTTGAAGGTAAAATAAGTGTAAAATGATTTATGGGTGTGGGGTGGGTATTTTATGGTCAACTGAAATCTATTTTCAGTTTGACCATAATTTCATGTGTTGCCAAACACCAGCAACAGTGTAAAACAATTTTAGGAATTCAATTACACTCGAATCAAACGCAACCTTAAACACAAAGACCTCTTGGAGCCTAGGCGCAAAGTGCAGATACACGCTTGATTAAAGTGAAGCAAACATTTTTAAAGAATAATTCGTAATGAGAAATGCAACAATCAAATTATCAAATTATCATATAAATTGAAAAAAAAAAAATCATACAACACAAAAATTGCAATCAAGTCATTTTATTTTTTTTATCAGCTAGATATGAATGCTTCACTTCCATGTAATATCCTTTCTTAAATCTCCCATAATTTCCTATGACTAATGAATAATATTAGTTAACAATTTAATCACTTAATGACTATAAGTCTATAAGAATTAGTCTATTACGTTCAACATCAAACACTGAAGTACCTAAGCAATTACCACAAATATATTATATCATACCTTTTCTTTTTTCTTTTTTTGCATGAATGAGGTAAGAATATGAGGACGTAGCAATATGGTAATTGGTACTGAGCAAATATCCAAAAGGGGGAAAAAAGAATTAGAAGAAGAAGCTAGGTAGGTTACTATTTCAAGGAGAAAGAATCAAGAAAAAATAAAAATAACAATAGAGAAGAATGAGGTTGTGGGTTTCTAAACAAGTTACACTCAAAATTTTTTTTTTTTTTTTTATAAGTTACACTAAAAATATGCCAAATTAATGGTTTATATCAATAATGTGAAGATCCTATAGTTTTACTCCAATTTTTGCTTATTTTTTTGAAAAATATAAATAAATAAACACCAAAAAGCGCCTAAAGTGCGCTTCTTTGAATGAGCCTAGCTTTCGAGGCAAAAAAATGGAGGAGCCTTAGAACTTCACGCTTTGAGTTTGAGTGTGCTTTTACCAACATTGTGAACAATGTCATTATCCTTCAAAAATCCTTCTATAATTCTTGACCTCATGATGTTTCCAAATGGCAAAAGGCAGCTAAATTTTTTTTACAGAAATACTAAACTCCCTCTAAAAAATTTCAGTAGCAAATGAACTTCAAAATGAAGGATGTTAATTCTCCACTTGCCACCACAGTATAATGAACTAGTGAATTTAAATAACAATCCCACACATAATCAGTGTCCCAACAAAATGCCAAGTAGAAAATTTGAACATAATCCGTAATCCACTACAAAAGTACTACTCGATATAAGAATAGAAAATGAAATATAAAGCTCCTAAGCAAGACAACAAACCAATCAAAGAAACTTTTGAATACACTAGATTGTAGCAAAGGGAAAAAACTGAGAGAGAAAAAGAAAAGCATACCCTTGTCCCTTTCTTTTTCTATACCTGTTCAACTCTTATAGTACACCATAAAATGGGAATACAAAATACTACTTAACCAATTAGTCACTCACTCATGAAATGGTTGAGGAGAAACTGGAACAGTGACCTCGAGAAACGAGAATCATGCATAACTATATCAAATAAAAATCATATCCAATAAAACAAATTTACAATCCATAATATGGAAACCCATAAAACAAATCCATAGATAAAATAGAGAATATGATCAAAACCTATATCCAAACGCTCAATTTTAAAACTTGTTATTCTAGTATATCATCCAAATTCACCCAAAATTGAAATTGAAGAACCCAAATTGAAGTTTAGTATCAAAAACAAGAAGCTAGACTCAATAATAAAATTTCCAATATCTGAACAACGGATTCAATCTCAGAAAAAAAAGAAAAAAAAAATCAATGAAAAGATTCATATAAGTTAAAAGGACCAAATAATGTTGTAGATAACCAAATATTGGCACACATTGCTCAAAATATTCACAATCAAACCCACCAAAACCCAAAATTCAAAGTCCAAATTTGAAAACAAAACCACAATTACACCCGAAAATAATCTCGGACAACACAGAACACCAAAACCCATTTCACCCATTATTTCAAAAAACCACAAATTGTCTAAGATAATTACCTACCAATGCCACCCACCAAGGACGACGCCTTCCTAGCCACACCCTAAGGATCCACAGCACTGATTTGGTCCGATTGAAGGGACTGTGACCTTGAGAAAAAGAGAAAAAAAGAAAAAAGAAACAGAAAAAGGGCATTAGGTCAAGTGATAAAAAGGTTGTGAAAGAGAGAGAGAGAGATAATTTGGACGAACGCTATCACAGAAAACGCTGTAAGAACCTAATTGGCCTGTGAGAATCGAACCTAATCATAAAAAATGGATAACCAAAATAATGTATAAATCAATAAACAAAATTTAGAAGAAATTCAAAATGAAATCAAAATTTAAAGAAAGAAAAGGCCAGATCAGTGAGAGTGGTGGATTGGCTTCTATATCTTTCCTTTTAGGGATCCACATTTGAAGGAAAGCAATGAGAAGCGAATGCAATGCAATTATTAGAGAGAGAGAGAGAGAAGAGTGAGATAAATTGTTTGCTACCAAAGATGGTGACAAGAGATTTGGGTGTTAAAGAGAGGAGTGAGATCAATGTTATAGCAGTGGGTTCTGCTGTAATGGTAGTAAGAACCACAAAACTAAGCACAAGTTAAAAACTAGTACTAGGCATTCAAAATATTTTGCCTATTTTTTTTTTATAAGTAATAAGTTTATTGATTGATATCAAAAAGGGAAAAGCACCCTAGTACACAGGGAGTGTACAAGGGGGCAAACAATCAAGAACAAAAATTACAAGAATCTAGGAAATCAAGAAAAGATAAAAATGATTGGTTCTGCAATGCAGCCAACCAATCCATCAAAGTTCTAAAGAAAAATAGCTTTAAATCTGATCTTGATCTCTCCTTATCTTCAAAGCATCTACTATTTCTTTCTCTCCAAAGACACCATAATAAGCAGTGGGGAACAATCAGCCATATATACCCATTTCGATGACAACCAAATCTGCCTTTCCAACATGCTAAAAGCCCCACTACAGATTGCGGCATAACCCAGCTCACTCCAAACAAACCAAACACCATAGTCCACATATCCATTGCAACCGGACAATGAAGAAAAAGATGATCAACCGATTCACCATTACACTTGCACATGTAACACCAATCCAATATCCAAACCTTCCTTCTTCTTAAATTGTCAATCGTTAAGCAGTCCAAACAAAGAAAGCTACTCGAGAAGGAATTTTCTGTTTCCAAATACTTTTCCAAGGAAAGTAATGATCATTAGAGCCCACTAAGAGACTATAATAGTCTTTAACTAGGAAGCCTTTCTCTCTATCAAGTTTCCAACACATCTTATCCTCACCAAACCCTTTCACCGAAGCACCATAAATGGTATCCATGAAACCAGCCAGAGCCTCTAAATCCTGAGCATGCACACCCCTAAAGAAAAAATATTTTGCCTATATATAGGGTCACAAAACAGCGCCTACACAAAAACGTGGACTAAGGAATTATGTTTCGGTTGTGTTGTTGTCATCTGACAACTCCTCCGTGCTTCATTAAATGTTCTTTTTATATGAGGGTCAATGTCATTTAACACTTATTTCCTAACTTTTAACTATCCTTATTCATAGTTTAATCCATGCTCCTCAATAACCTCAACCAAAAAATGAATGAATAATTACTGCAAGGACAAATAACCAACACATCAGACTTTTGTTAACAAACCAGAATGAATGCTCCTATGAACAAGACATCTGTATGTTTAGACATAGAATCAATCACTGCATAACCAGTTAAAGCAACCCAAGGTAACAGTGATGAAGAGCCACTTCTACTTCACTATTCATTAAAGCCATGTTTTTTTCAATTTTCAATCTGTTTGGAAATGACAATTGATATTCAGACAATAAACGCATACTGTTCATTTATAAAAAAAAAAAAAATTAACGAAAAAAAAAGGCTCTTAACACATCTCAAGGAACATTACTAACTTAGAAGTACCATTTTATGCTGGTAGGACAATGTTTTCAAAAATAAAATAAGGGAAAACATTCTCCATTTTCTTCTGACTTTTTACGAATTTTTCTTCATTGATTGACCCAAGTTCCTACCATCAAATAAATAGAAAATATCTCTCAAATTGATTTTCTTTCCCGTGATATACATGAAACAAACAAAGCCAAAGTGCAATGACAATCCATTAGTTCTAGTACAAGAATTCCCTGTCTAGAAACAAAATTAGAAAGTAGTGAAAATAAATAAAACAATATTAGCTAGAGGAAACGGAAAAATTGTCAAACTATGTTAACTCTTAAGGATAAATGAGTATGTTATGAATTTTAACCAAAAAAAAAAATGATTATGCCAACATGTCCAAAGAACATAAGAGACCCACATAACTTGATAAAACTCATAAAAGTTACATGAACTTTATCATTATACGCTGCTGGCAGCAACAACTAAAAAATAAAGACTTGTAAGAGGCAGGGAAGGCTAGTTCCAACCACAAAGTATAGGTTCAGGCCAAATATTTTGAAAATTTTTAACTATGTAACTGCAGGTAGTGTCATGACATCTTGTTATGGGTTTAGAGTTGGAACTAGAGTCAATGCTATAATTTAAACATAGTATTCAATGTCCTCTCTTAAATGACCATCAGGAATACCTAAAATCATAGGTCATTTTCTGATAATGTATTTTGCATCAATGTAAAGTCATGAAACAGAAATAGTAAAACACATTTTTAGATTGAACACAAAGCAATGTCATGTACAGAACACATTCTCAGAAGGCAATGACAGACATATCAGAAAAACCATAGCAATACTAAAGAAATGGAAAGATTAAAACACATTTTCAGATTGAATATGGATTAGATTTGACAAGGTCAGCATATAGAAAAAGATAATAACATTAATCTTTAATTAATAATTATTGCTTCCATCTTGCAAATATTTAATCCCATCATCAACCACAACCACGAGATAGAATTTAATAATTCTGACCAATCTTGTTAGCCATTCAAAAACAAATTAACATCCAAAAGCAGTATATTGAGGTTTGAAACTTAATGATTACTTATAGCCACAAAACAATACCAGTATACACAAAGAATAATATAGAAGGAAAGTAAATGATAGAATTTTGAGTTGAATTATGCTTTTACCTGCATTTCCTTTTCCGGGTAACTTTCCTCTTCCGGGTCACTCCCCTTTGAGAAACTGCATCATTTGGTTTGTCAAGTAAGACAAGGTTCTCCACATAATTATTAGCACAATATTCTATTGT
Organism: Quercus aquifolioides; assembly: GCA_019022515.1. Classification (NCBI taxonomy): domain Eukaryota; kingdom Viridiplantae; phylum Streptophyta; class Magnoliopsida; order Fagales; family Fagaceae; genus Quercus; species Quercus aquifolioides. The sequence goes on along the minus strand of CM032333.1, from coordinate 20,628,567 downwards.
TGCCCCATACATCCCCAACTTCTTAACTTCTCGATTCTTAGGGTCATATGAATGTGTCATCCCTACTGGCAACGACATCACACGAAAAGCCTCATTACTTAAATCAAAGGACAAAACTGATGGATGAATCCTCAGTCCACGGCCATTGGCCAAATCACGAATCCTTGGTACACGGCCATTGGCCAAATCGTTCACCGTATAATGGACAGCCCCAGTGGTAGTTATTCTCCAAGAACCCTCGTTTAGAGAGTAAACCTCAACCAAAGCTGGCTTACCCTCAGACTGATCATTTTGATCAGTACGTTGAAAATCAATTGTCACCACCTTATAATCATTGGATAGTGAATCAAACCCGAATGCAGAACGACAATAATGGTGGCCGCGTATGAGAGTAAGGGAAGACTTGGGAAGGGTGAAACATTTTCTAATAGAAGGATTCCAAAGAACATAACGGTCTTGTTCATAAAGACAGAACAAGCCATTCGCGTAGCCAATTAACTTAGAGAAACTCGATGATGAAAACTCAATATTCTGAAATGGGTTTAACAATCAGTCATCATTATTGTCATCGTGAATGAAATTGTAGCTCTCTACTACCATGGATTCAGAAGCGGTGCAGCTCCTAACAACTAGTGTGTTGGAGTTGGGAACAAGTGAAAGTGATCGAGTGAGGTGGGAATTGACGAAGGAAGAGGCTGTGATTAGAGATTTCCATGATTTGGAAACGAACCTGAATCGAATTAAGGATTTGACTGGTAGTCTTTTCAGAATTTCCTGAACCACTTCTTCTGGGAGATAGTCCGACATTGCTTTCTCTTTCACCCAAATTGAAAAAATTTTGTAAACTAAAATGGATTCTGAACAGAGAACTTTGACTTCTTCAGCTCTTCAAGACACTGTCAATTTCATTTCATTCCTATATTTATGGTTCAGTTCAGCAAAAAAATATGAATGTGTGCGTTTTTTTTTTTTTTTGAATGGCTAAGTAGACAGAGAATGTATTTTGTTCAGTTTCCGGTTTGGTGAGCTAGTGTGTTAAAGCTAAAGCCCACTACTGTTCTTTTTTATGATTTATCCTAAAATATTTTCTTCCAAATTACAGTAAACTCATGATTATTGATATCTTTTTGTTTGACTTCCGTAATTCACCTCTACTTTTCATTAAAAATAAAAAGAAAAAAATAATAAAAACAAACACATCAAGATGGCGAAAGGAACGGAACCACCACCTAAGGTGGTGGCGGTGCAAGCTTGAGGTGAAGTAGACAATGAAGTTCGGTAAACTCATGTTTCAAGAAGATGTTATATAACTAAATAACTAAATGAGTTTTGTTGGGGGTTTCTCAATAAATTTACAAAAACAAAACATTTGACACAAAAAAAAAATGCCGAATTTTACAATTTTTTTTTTTTGCCTTTTTTATTTTAGGTAATTGATAGTATAAATCATTGAACCAGGGGGAAAAAACATATTAACAAAAGAAGGGAATCAACCTTCCCTTTCCACCTTCCCAAAAAAAAAAAAAAAAAACTTCTCTTTCCATTTTCCCAAAGCAAAAATCTAGAATAGAATATATGGAAATCATTCCATCTATTTTCATTACTTGTTGTCGATTATCCTATTCAAGAGAGAAATTTTTGACAATATTTTTCTCAACCTTTTGAGTAAATTACCCAAGATAAAACATTAAAAAAAAAAAAAAATATATATATATATATATATATATATGACCACTCTAAACATGGTGGAGACAGAAAATTTCTTTAGGGACAAGCTAATAATATGTTTTTAAAATAATTTAACATATGTTATTTTTGGGGGGAAATTACACTTTAATATTACACTTTGCACCTTAAACTTTTTAAATGTACGTTTTGCATCATAAACAATGTCTTTTGATACACTTTGCACGCACACCAACATTAAGTTTGCTATTAATTTGAACGAACATTCAAAGTTTAAGATGCGAAGTATAATAAAAAGTATAGTTAGAGGTGGTAAAGTGTAATTTCTGCTTTGTTTTTATGGAATTGAAAAGATGAGCAATTAGCTCTTTTCACATGGTATTATACTTTTCCATCTAAATTAACAACAAACTTAATGTCGGAAAGCAAAGTGTCACAAAAATCTTAGCTTAAGGTGCAAAACATGCATTCGAAAAGTTTAAGATTCAAAGTGTAATTAGGGGTATAGTTAAGATGGTAAAATATAATTTCGTTTTTTTTTTTTTTTTTTACATTTAATAAAGTATTTACGTCAAATATATATATATATATATATATATATATATTAATATAATATTAATAAAAATTAAAGGATTCTTAACTCTTAAGTCCTAACCATGAAATCCACAATTATGGTTTTTTCTAAAAAGAAAAAATAAATAAAGTCTGTATCTCTAAATTTTTTAAAACATTAAAAAATAAAATAAAAAGTTTATATTAAAAATATTTACTTATATATTTCTTGGATGTCTCATAAATTTATTTGGTTCAATGAGCTATTAAGGCGTAGGAGTAATTACTAATTAGAAGAAAAAAAGTGCTTTCATAATTTATAAAATTTTCCATTTGTATGAAATACATTAAATACTCTTCTCAAAAAACAAAAAAAATTAAATGCAATTTAGATGAATGAGTAATGTATGGTATAAAAGTAATTTTAGGAAACAAAAATGATGTATTAGTCGTAACTAGTAGGCCATTATTTAAATTTTTACCAAAAATAAAAGAAGAGGAATTTTTGGAAAGTCAAGAGAGCCATGATCTGTCCTAGGCCCCCCTCCCCCCCTGTCCCCGAATGTATTTAGAGAGAAGAAAAACAAGTGTTTTGGAGATGATAATAGAATATATATATATATATATATATATATATATATAATACACTCTTGATATAAGATAGGGTAAGACAAAGTGAGGTAAGCAAAACCTATTTTTTTACATCACCTCTTCAAAAGGAGGAAAATCTCAAAATGCGCATGGGTAAGACAATTACACAATTTGGGACATTTTTGTCATCCCACCCAAATCACATAGAGAGGAGAGAAAAAGTGGATGTAAATTTAAAATGACTTATGCCATTTACTCAAGTCAATGTTAGCAATTTTTTTTTTCACTACCATTTATCATCTATATATGTAATTATATATTAATAGGCAAAATTTAGAAAAAATTCCACTAGAATTTGAAATTAGAATCTAATTTTGCACCATGTGTCCAAATTTATATGGAAGCCACACCATAATTATTCACTTAAGTTTGTACCATGTGTCTACTTAAGTTTTTTAATTTTTATGTCAAGTGAGTTAATGGGTGCAAAATACCAAAAATATAATATTAATGAACTATAAAATTAAAAAAAAAAAAAATCACATATTGAGAAAAATTAGAAGGCAATGGCTGATCATCTCAGAAAAATATAAGCAAGTCTAATGAAACAAGAAGTGTAAAACACATTTTGAGATTGAATATGGATTAGTTGTGACAAGTTCGGCGCATAGAAAAAGATAATAACATCAGTATTTCATTGATATTTACTGTTTCCAGCTTGCAAATGTTTAAGCTCATCAACGACAACCAAAAAATTGAATTTAACAGTTCTGACCACTCTTTATAGCAAGTCGATAAGAAATTAAGATCCGAAAGCAGTATATTGAAATCTGAAAATGTTTACTTACAGCCATACAACATTTTCTAGTATATGCCAAGAATAAGATAGAACTGAGGAAAGTAAATGCTGAAATTTTGAGTTGAATTAAGCTTATACCTGTATTTCCTCTTCCTGCTCACTTTCCTTTTGGAAACTTTGTCATTCGGTTTGTCGAGTAAGACTAGGTTCTCCATATAATTATCAACACAAATTTGGAATGGCCCCCTACAACTTCCCAAATTCTTAACTTGTTTGCTCTTATGATCATATGAAGAGATCTCACAGTGAATTGGTGTGTTTGTCTCCACTAATATATTACCATTCTTCTGGAGACCTAATAGAATTCCGCCATTGAAATCAACAGTGAACTGTTTAGTCCAAGAATCAACAACACCATACTCTTTCATCACCCAAATGGAACAGCACTTCATAGAGTTCTCAAGAGTATCATGACATAAAAGAGAAAGCGATTCCCCAATTACTGAGATACGAACATAATCACTCGTACTGAATGCACCATTTGGCACAGATATCACGCAAAAAACCTCATCAACCAATTCAAATGACAAAACTAATGGACACAACTTATTGGGACATTCTGGCCTTTTGCCCTTAATTTTAAAAAAATTTAGCAACATGCCCCTGTTTCGATACTCGATTACCATAAAATCGAGTTTCAACGCAAAACTCGATTGGTTTAAAATTGAGTTATGCCCGATCAAACTCAAAAAATAAAAAAATAAAAATTTGCATAGAACTCGAGTTCCAGAAACTCGAGTTTCATGTAAATTTTTTATAAGATACGAAGTTCAGGGGTCCTATAGCGGCGTTTTTAAGCCCTATAGTGGCGTTTTTCTGCAAAAAAAATTTTATAAATGTGAATACCAGGTTCAGTGGCCCTATAGCGGCGTTTTTTAATCCCTATAGTAGCGTTTTTCTGGAAATTTTTTTATAAGTGTGAGTGAATACCAGGTTTAGTGACCCTATAGCGGCGTTTTTAAGCCCTATAGTGACGTTTTTAAGCTCTATAGTGGCGTTTTGGAACTCAATTTCCATTTACTCGAGTTTCATGCATTTTTTTTTTTTTTTAAAGTTTGATCGGGCATAACTTGATTTTAAACCAATCGAGTACTTTAAGTAACTCGATTTTAGGGTCATCGAGTATCGAAACAGGAGCACGAACCTATATAGTTTCGAAACAGAGGCATATTACCAATTAAAAAAAAAGGGGTAAAATGCCAGAATGTCCCAACTTGTTGTCCATATCCTTCACTACAAAATGGACAGCCCCATTTAAAGAAGTTGATGACTCCCAATCAACAAAACTAAACCCGGGTGAAAAAGAGTTGCCAGCCCTTGTTATTCTCCAAGAGCCCTCATTAAGAGAGTAAATCTCAACCACAGGTATTTTGGCCTCTTCAGGTGTATATGAAATCCTCACCACCTTATAATCATTAGTCCGCGGATCAAACCCGAATGCTGAAGGACTGGCTGTCTTGACAATAATGCAAGGTTTTGGTTATAAATTTTCTAATAGAGGGATTCCAAAGAACATAGCGGTCTTCATCAAAAAGACTGAACAATCCATTCACGAAACCGATTAAAAAAAAACACTACGAAAATCAGTGAGTTGAATTTGATCAGATGAGGAGTCATTGGTATCGTCAATTAATTTGTAGTGCTCTACAAAGGGATAGGGTTTATCATGGCGTTCCCTAATAATTAACTTGTTGGAGGAGAGTGAAAGTGATCGAGTGAGATGGGAATTAATGAAGGCAGAGGTTTTGATTAGAGAGTTCCATGATTTAGAAACGCACCTGAATCGAATTAGGGATTTGACGGGAAGTCTTTGCAGAAATTCCAGCACCACTTCCTCCGGGAGATAGTCTGACATTCCTAACCCTAACCCTAACCCAATTTCAATTTCAATCTTTGGTTCGACTGTCTCTGTTTTTTTTTTTTTACTTTTTGCACCGCTCTGCTTTGTTATAATCTAACAAATTAGCGCCAAGATTTTTAACTTTTATCACAAAAATTAGGGGCAAGACTCCCGCCATTGAAAGTTGAAAACCCTTTGACCTATACAGTACACATTTATTTATTTATTTATTTTTATATCCCCTCTATACATCATTTATACTATCTATGTAGCATGTACTCACCCAGAATAGATTGGAGTAAAATAAACTGATTGGACCAAATTGGAGTATTGGACCGAAGTGGGTGTATGTTATCTTTATCCTTGAAGTTGATGAAAATGACGTATGTTTCTCCAAGTAGGAGTGGAAGTGGGTTCTTCATCCTTGTCTTGAAAATATATATATATATAAAAGATAGATTCAAATTACACTTGGTGTAACTCTAGTTTTTTTAAGCCGTGAATTTTTTAGAGATCTAACGGATAAAAACAAAACATCATTATCTATTACAATATTAAATACTTATCTAATTAATAGTCTCTTCATTATCTTTCTCTTCATTAAATATTTCTTATGTCTTTTTTTCTCCCTCCTTATTAAGTATTTCTCTCCATTTTCTTTGCAATTTCTCCTACATTTCTACTTTCTTAGTTTTTTTCTCCCTGAATATCACTTTCCTTATAATATTATGAGAAAGGTATTTAAAGGCATACTATTGTAAGAGTGGCGGTTTGACATGGAGGCATTGCCAGTAGATCTTATTCGGAGGTATGGTTCTAAATCTAATGCACACATTAAAACACTAAATTCTTTGATGCCTTTAAATAAAGAGAAACATTTTGCTGTATTATATATTACATCTTCAAACGTTTAATAAAGAGAAAGCCCCTTTCAAAAAAATAAATAAATAAATAAAGAGAAAGCCAGAAAGGTATTTAAGATTGTAAGAATTTATAGGCCTCTTGTCATACGTTAAACATTAGGATGAATTTGAATTACAAACAAATTCTAATTAGATCAAATTTGGATAGTTTCTATCTTATCGTAATCTATACAATCTGATAAAATTTGGTTTACTGTCTTCATCCATTTTTCTCTATTGATGTTTTTTATTTCTCCTTATTTCTTCACTTTCTGACATCCTTGATCGTAATTGATTTTTTTTTTTTTTTTTGAAAATTTGTTAGGAATTTAGATACAATAGTACTTACTCCTTGTTAGGAATTTGTTAGGAATTTTTTTTTTTTTGAACATTTTGTAAAACAAGTATAAGGAAAGTGATATTCAAGGGAAAAAAAAAAAACCTAAGAAAGTAGAAACATAGGAGAAATTGCAAAGAAAATGGAAAGAAAGACTTAATAAGGAGAGAGAAAAAGAGACATAAGAAATATTTAATGATAAGAGAGATAATGAGGAGACTATTAATTAGGTAAGTATTTAATGTTGTAATGAATAATGTTGTTTTGTTTTTGTTCATTGGATCTCTGATCTCTCATTAATCTACGGCTTAAAAAAGGTGTAACTCTTGTAGAGTTACACCTGGTCTAACTCTAAGTAATATTACATCACCCAATAATTTGTTAATGAATTTATATTTTGAAAATGGCACCGTTGAATTACATGTTTTATATGTTCTAAACATGCATACCAAATTTCATATCAATCGGATGTTATTTACCATTTAATCCATAAATTCATATTTTATACATTATTTTAAACTACAAAAACTCGAATTTATACAATTGATAGATGACATGACTATTGATTTTTGACCACCTTGAAATTTTGCGAGCAGGGAGAATATACAAAGATAATGTAATCCAACGGTCTATTTGTCAAAATTCTCACCCAATTAAAAAATATTAATCAGTGCAACATTATTTAGAGTTACACCAAGTGATATGACCGTTGATATAACTCAACATGAGCATAGTAATAATAAACGATAGGCTTCAACTTTAGATATTTTATGTGTAACCATTTTGGTCCAATTCCCCCCCCCCCCCCCCCCCTCTCTTCCTTCTCAAGGGTGAAGAAACAGACTGAATGATGCATATTGTGTGTAAAATAGAGCATAAAATAGATAATCAGATGTGAGTATTTTGAAAAATAATTAACTAAAATAGAAAGACAAAGTATTTGTCATAAAATAAACAACAATTTTTACATAAACTGGTGTGAATGCTCTTATAGTGTAATTTAAAGAAAGGAATTAAAGGAATTAGAACCTTCATTTTCCACTTCCTCAAGGCAAAAATCTGGAGAAATTACGCTTTGACACTCTAAATTATAACCCACATAACACTTTGCACCCTAAACTTTTCATATGCATGTTTTAAACTCTAAGCTATAACATTTGTTACACTTTGCACTCCAACGTTAAGTCTACTATTAACTTGAATGAAAATTCAAAGTTTAGGATGCAAAGTGTAATCAGAAGTTTAGTTTAAGGTGATAAAGTGTAATTTATTTTTTATTTTTAAAGCATCGAAAAGAGGTCAATTAAGTATTTTCATGTGGTGTCATACTTTTCCATCCAAGTTAACGGTCAAGTTAATGTCGGGGTGCCAAGTATAACAAGAATCATAATTTATGGTACAAAATGTGCATTCAAAAAATTTAGGGTACAAAGTATAATTAGGAGTATAGTTTAAGGTAGTAAAATGTAATTTTCCCCAAAAATCTAGAATAGAATAGGTGGTAATAATTGCATCATAGTCCTTACATGTTGTCATTTATCCCTTTCCAAGAGAAAAATAATATTTTTCACAACTTATTTAATAATGCTATAGACTTATAGGTATAATAATTTTCATAGCATTTTTCGTAGCAGTTGAGTTGGTGAATTTTTGTTAGTTCTCATATGGATCTATGACTAATACCACTCTATCACCTACCATTAAGAACTTGTCACCTTAGCAATTGTGAAAAATTTTGTGAACTTAGGCTTTTTGCAACTTTTATTTTCACAATTGTTGATTTTTTATTTTAAAGGAAATTTTGTTATAATTTGTTGTGATTAGAACATCACTTTCACCTTGGTATAGCATTAAAACCACTTTTATTATGAAACTTGATGTAGAACAGACAGCACATGCATTCCTTGAGCAGCAGGGGCGCAGGAAGTCACAACGCAAGATCAAAGGGGGGTGCCAGTAGGGGCCATCGGAGTAACAGTGTCGGAATTGCATGAAAATTTGGCAGGTTGAAGGGAAACGACGATCTGATCCAGATTCATGATGCCATGAACGTCGCCAAAATTTAGGCGAATTCCTTCATTAAGGCCCCGATAACAGTGTTTTTGCTATTTATAGTAATATTTGTTTTTCCTTAATAACTTTTAGTTTAAAAGTCAGAATAAGGTCCCGTCTGTTTTGGGACGACCCTTAAGGTCAGTATTTTATGATTCTGCATTTAACTCAATTTTGCCATTTTTGGTAAAATTTGGTAATTTTGTCACCTAATCGCTTAATTAGTGCGAATTAGGGTTTTAAACGTTTTTTCTCAGTATTTATATGTTTTGTAACCGTCAGAGGCAGATTAGACTATTATCAATAAACACAGACTTTTGTCAAATTTCCTTCTGGTGGATTCCAGTTTTATCTCCTTGTGGATTCAGGGAAACCCCTCGTGGATTCGAGGTTTACTACCAGAAACTAACAGTTTAGTTTCTGTTCCATCAAGAGAGCATCGTGTGTGCTTCTCTTTAGGCTTCCGCGACATCAGTTGGTATCAGAGCCTTGACTTACCCTGGTCTGATGGCTAACCGGCGAGACGGTAACCACCACAACAATGACGGCGGTGACGACGTCAACAACCCAGTCCTCACTAGGGCTGAGTTCCTTGATTTTCGTGATGAAAATCAACAATTTCGTGATGAACATCAACAATTTCGTGATTCAACCCAGCAGACTCTGGACCAGATTCAAGAAGCACTTGCCACCTTGCTTAACCGAAACCCTAATCGCGATGACGGAGAGCGACGTGATAACCGAGCGCGTGGCCCTCCCTATCGTGGTCCAAACCGGAACAGGCAGCAGGACTACAACGAAGAAGACAGTGAAGATGAGGAGTATGCAGAGAGAGTCCTTGGAAATCATCGTGGTCCCGCAAGGGATAATGGCCGAGATTATCAAGAGCAGATGGACTATCGGATGAAAGTAGAATTACCATCCTTTAATGGTAATGTCTCCATTGAAGAGTATCTGGATTGGGTCAGTGAAGTGGAAAAGTTTTTCGATTACATGGGTACAGCAGATGACAAACAGGTGTGTTTGGTGGCCTACAAATTGAAGGGAGGAGCATCTGCTTGGTGGGATCGTGTTCAATTAAACCGTACCCGTGAACGAAAGCTTCCAATACGATCATGGAGGAGAATGAAGAGATTAATGGCAGATCGGTTCTTACCACCAGATTACCAGCAAGAGTTGTTCAGACAGTACCAGGATTGCAGGCAGGGTACGCGGACAGTTAATGAGTACATGGAGGAGTTTGACAGGTTGGCGAATCGTAATGATCTGGAGGAAACTGAAGATCAACGGATATCCAGATTTGTACACGGGTTACGAGTTTCCATCCGAGATCAGGTATCCTTACAAACCCTATATACTTTGAATGAGGCTGTCACCTTATCCAAGAAAATAGAATATCAGCATCTCAGGGCAGGTTCGAAGTTTTCCAACCGCAATTCAGAGTCCTCTAGTTCCACTGCCAACAAAGGTAAACAACCCATGTTTACACCACGATCACAACCCGTGGTTAGGGAGAACGGTGGTGTCAACCAATCCACAGTGGCAGTAGCAGGTTCTGCCGCCCAGCCGATAGCGAATGCCAACCCTTATGCTAGGCCAACTGGGAATAAGTGCTACAGGTGCGGAGAACCAGGACATCGATCTAGTACTTGCCCTAAGCGAGCCGCAGTGAATTTGGTGGTGGCAGAAGAGGGCGAGGTAGAAGGTGAACAGGAGGGTGAAGAGGTGTATAATGATGCAAATCCATATGCCTATGATCCCAATGAGGTCCAAGAGGACGAGGAAGGCGTGCCACTAGGGCGGTCTTTGGTGATTCAGTGGTTGTTGCTCGCACCAAGGGTGGAATATGGTGATCAGCGAAATGAGATCTTCCGAGCACGATGCACCATCAGTAAGAGGGTCTGTGATTTGATCATTGACAGTGGCAGTGTAGAGAACATTGCGTCGAAGAGTTTGGTTACCAAGCTAGGACTGAAAACAGAAAAGCATCCCTCTCCGTACAAGATAGGTTGGATCAAGAAAGGTACGGAAACTCTTGTTACTCAACATTGTCGTGTTACTTTTTCTATGGGTAAATGTTATGTAGATGAAGTAGTTTGTGATGTTGTTGAAATGGATGCATGTCATTTAATTTTGGGTAGACCTTGGCAGTATGATGTAGATGCTACTCATAGGTGTAAGGATAATGTGTATGTGTTTTTTAAGAATGGCAGAAAAATTGTCCTTGGTCCTATTAAGGAAGGCAATATACCCAAAGCTTCGAAAATGGAGGGGAAGCCAGCACTCCTCATAGTGAACAATGAAGATGAGTTTGACAGGGAGTGTAAGGAGTTGAAACAGGTATATGCTGTAGTGGTGACAGATGGTGAGCCAAAGAAGGTTACTGAGATACCTGAGGCAATTCAACCATTGATCAAGGAGTTTGAAGAGCTGTTTCCAGAAGAGCTGCCTGCAGGTTTACCATCAATGCGTGACATCCAGCATTGCATTGATTTAGTTCCTGGAGCTAGTCTACCTAATCTGCCACATTACAGGATGAATCCTCAAGAGGGTCAGATTCTACAGGGGCAGGTGGATGAGCTTTTGAGCAAGGGGCAGATCAGGGAGAGTATGAGTCCATGTGCAGTACCAGCACTGCTAACACCAAAGAAGGATGGGAGCTGGCGTATGTGTGTGGATAGTCGAGCCATCAACAAGATCACAGTCAGGTACCGATTTCCTATTCCCCGATTAGATGACATGTTTGATATGCTGAGTGGGTCCAAGTGTTACACCAAGCTGGATCTCAAAAGTGGGTATCACCAGATTCGGATTCGACCTGGAGATGAGTGGAAGACAGCTTTTAAAACAAAGGAGGGGTTGTATGAGTGGATGGTTATGCCTTTCGGATTATCTAATGCTCCCAGCACTTTCATGAGACTTATGAATTAGGTATTGAAACCATTTATTGGAAGGTTTGTGGTAGTTTATTTTGATGATATCCTGATTTACAGTAAGACAGAAGCAGCCCACTATAATCATGTGCGAGAAGTATTAGCGGTGTTGCAGGCTAATGAGTTGTATATCAACTTGAAGAAGTGCAGCTTCTTGACTGATAAGTTGCTGTTCTTAGGGTATGTGGTCAGTGCAGATGGGATTCATGTTGATGAGGACAAGGTCCGTGCAGTCAGAGAATGGCCAACCCCAAAGACAGTGAGTGATGTGCGAAGCTTCCATGGGCTAGCAACCTTCTATCGGAGGTTTGTTCGGGATTTCAGTAGCATAGTAGCCCCTATCACTGAATGTCTGAAGAAGGGGAGGTTCTCATGGGGGAAGGAGGCAGAACTGAGCTTTGCCTTGATCAAGGAGAAGTTGAGCACAGCCCCGGTTTTGGCATTGCCCAACTTCGATAAGGTGTTTCAGGTGGAGTGTGATGCATCTGTGGTCGGGATAGGCACTGTTCTTTCACAAGACAACAGACCAGTAGCATTTTTCAGTGAGAAAGTTTGTGAAGCTCGAAGTAAATGGTCAGCCTATGAGCTGGAGTTCTTTGCTGTAGTACGGACTCTTAAGCATTGGGAGCACTACCTGTTTCAGAGGGAGTTTGTATTATACACAGATCATCAGGCATTGAAGCACATCAACAGTCAAGTTAGCATTAACAGGATGCATGCTCGGTGGGTAGCTTATATTCAACGCTTCCATTTCACATTGAAGCACAAGTCTGGTGTCACTAATAAGGTGGCTGACGCATTCAGCAGACGAGCATCTTTGTTGACTACCCTACGTACTGAAGTTGTAGGGTTTGATTGCCTCAAGGAGTTGTATGAGAATGATGAGGATTTCGGTGATATTTGGGGTAAATGTCAACAAACTCATACTGCTGTCAATAGTATGTACATCCAGGGTGGTTTCCTCTTTCGGGGTAACCAATTATGCATCCCTAAAAGTTCATTGAGGGAGCAGATTATTAGGGAGCTGCATGGTGGAGGTTTGGGTGGGCATATGGGCAGAGATAAGACTATAGCACTAGTGGAAGAGAGGTATTATTGGCCACAACTCAAGAGGGATGTTGGAAATCATGTGAGGAAGTGTCCAATCTGCCAAACTGCTAAGGGTCAATCTCAGAATACTGGTTTATACATGCCTTTGCCAGTTCCACAAGCACCATGGGAGGATCTGTCTATGGACTTTATACTGGGTCTTCCTCGAACCCAGCGAGGTATGGATTCTGTTTTTGTTGTGGTTGACAGGTACTCGAAGATGTCCCATTTCATAGCATGCAAGAAAACTTCAGATGCTACTCGAGTGGCCAATCTGTTCTTTAAAGAAGTTGTGCGTTTGCATGGAGTGCCAAAGTCCATCACCTCTGACCGGGATACTAAGTTCATTAGTCACTTCTGGCGGACTTTGTGGAAGCGTTTTGACACTTCCTTGAATTACAGTAGCACCAGTCATCCACAGACTGATGGCCATACAGAAGTGGTTAATCGCACTTTGGGGAATCTGATCCGGTGTATCTCAGGCGAGAAGCCCAAGCAATGGGATCTTGCATTGTCCCAAGCAGAGTTTGCGTACAATAGCTCAGTCAGTAGAAGCACTAGTAAGTCTCCATTTGCCATCGTCTACTGCGTGCCCCCAAAACACGCTTTGGACTTGGTACCTTTACCTGAGCTTCCAGGAGTGAGTCAAGCAGCAGAAAATATGGCTGATCGTATTCAAGCTATGCAAGAGGAGGTGAGGCAGAAACTTGAAGCTACAAATGCCAAGTACAAGGAAGCTGCTGATAAGAAGAGGCGTGAGAAGATCTTCAATGTTGGGGATTTAGTGCTGGTCTATCTTAGAAAGGAGAGATTTCCTGTTGGTACCTACAACAAATTGAAGAACAAGAAGTATGGACCATTTCAGATTACCAAGAAGATCAACAACAATGCTTATGTGGTTGCTCTTCCTCCAGACATGAGCATTTCTTCTACCTTCAATGTTGCTGACTTGTATGACTATCATCCTCCTGATGAACCAGATAGTGGGAACTCGGGGTCGAGTTCTTTTCAAGTGGGGGGGACTGATGTAGAACAGACAGCACATGCATTCCTTGAGCAGCAGGGGCGCAGGAAGTCACAACGCAAGATCAAAGGGGGGTGCCAGTAGGGGCCATCGGAGTAACAGTGTCGGAATTGCATGAAATTTGGCAGGTTGAAGGGAAACGACGATCTGATCCAGATTCATGACAAATGCCATGAACGTCACCAAAATTTAGGCGAATTCCTTCATTAAGGCCCGAGAACAGTGTTTTTGCTATTTATAGTAATATTTGTTTTTCCTTAATAACTTTTAGTTTAAAAGTCAGAATAAGGTCTCGTCTGTTTTGGGACAACCCTTAAGGTCAGTAGTTTATGATTCTGCATTTAACTCAATTTTGCCATTTTTGGTAAAATTCGGTAATTTTGTCACCTAATCGCTTAATTAGTGCGAATTAGGGTTTTAAACGTTTTTTCTCAGTATTTATCTGTTTTGTAGCCGTCAGAGGCAGATTAGACTATTATCAATAAACACAGACTTTTGTCAAATTTCCTTCTGGTGGATTCCAGTTTTATCTCCTTGTGGATTCAGGGAAACCCCTCGTGGATTCGAGGTTTACTACCAGAAACTAACAGTTTAGTTTCTGTTCCATCAAGAGAGCATCGTGTGTGCTTCTCTTTAGGCTTCCGCGACATCAGTAAACCCATGCTAATAAGAAAAAGTAGAAATTACTAGTCAAATTTCATTTTATTCAATATAAATTGTGAAAAATATATCAATATATCATCCACATCAATAAATTGTGAAAAATGTTATATAAAAGTTTTCTATGGAGCATTATTTTTTGACTCTTGCTCCACTCGATGTGCATATTGTGCAAGTGCATGGGCTATCTTGTTTCCCTTCTTACATGTATGTCTATATAACCACCTGAACATATATGTACACATACACACACATTCGATGCAAGCTAGAGCAAGACAAGGTGAGATAAGTAAAACCTATCTTTCCATATCACCTCTTCGACAGGAGGAAAATTCGCATGGGTGATGATTACACAGGGTGGGAGATTTTTGCTATCCCCACCCAAAGTAGAGAGAGGGGAGAGAAAAAGTGGATGTAAATTTAAAACGACTTATGCCATTTACTCTAGTCCATGTTAGTAACTTCTTTTTTCACTGCAATTCATCATTTCTTATATAACAGGAGCATCACAATAATTCTCGACAAATTATTAGTTATTTCCTTTCATTTTTTGTCCAAGTAACGCAATTGCAAATACTAGACAATAATCAAATAATTAAACTTAAAACACACGATGCTCCAAATATTAAAGTTAATAAAATACACATGTATAAAATTAACATATTTGTTCCAAAAATAACACGATTACAAGTTGTTAAAATACACATGACTAGAATTGTGAAAGTTCCGAAGTTCAACATAAATTTCTCCACACTAAGTGATTGTTCAACTTATATTTCTCACTTGCAACACAAAGATAAATATTTATTAATGGTTTTATTTCTAAAAATAATAATTCCAAAACGTAATTCAAACGCCACAAATAATAAGAAGGTTTCTCACATAAATTATTTGCATATTTTATAACTACCAAAGTATCAAACAAGTCCAACATTATTAATTGCATATTTCATTACCATCAAACAAGTCCAACATTTTCCAAGTAATGAACATTACCATGAGTTGGCAATTCTTGGCAATTAGAAAGAGGATTTTTGTCCAAGTTAAGGTGATCCCACATTTCCAACACTGCTAAACATGTTTTGAACCTAAAATGACCAAATAACTCCATGACTTAACATTATGAAGAAACGTGAGAGTAAAGGATAATGATACATGTATATAAGCATAAGCATAATGTAGTCATAACCTGGTTACTCAATTGTTTTTTGCTTTTTTTTTATAAGGCCCGCTGGTTACTCAATCGTTGAACAAGCCATAAGGTCTGTGATTTTAAAGCGGCCATTCCTGACTCTCATTCCATTTTTAACTGCATAATTTCTGCTTCTAAAATGGCCATTTCTGACTCTCGTTTCATTTTTGACTGCATAATTTCTGCTTCTAAAATGGCTATATCATGCTGTAGGTTTAACATTCTCTTTTCAAGCTCAGGGTTTGTTTCTTTATCTCGTATCTCTTCCTCTGATACCACCTTTAAACTATGCCAAGACAAATGGATTGTAAGATATATGATATTTAAATCAAGACAATAATAACTAAGCATATTAATTAATGTAAGATAAATTCATTATTGTTAGACAGAATTGTTCATCCTTCATTTATTAAGCAAGCATATTTATTGCAAAACATTTAATAACCGAATATATTTATTGTAAAACAAATTCATTATAAGATATGCATAATTACCAATTTTGATAAAATACTAATTATCTACTATACTAATTGTAAGATACTGAAAAATATAAATATGGCCACTTCTCTATAACCCCCTTTAAATTTATCAACCATTTAGATGAGTGCCCCAAAGTCAAACTAATCATCAGTTGCATTATCTACATATAGAATGTGAACGATGTCATTAACCTTCTAACATCCTTCTATAATTCTTAACATTACAATATTTTCCAAATGGCAAAAGAAAGCCAAAAAAGTACAGCAATATCACATTCCCTATAAAAAATTTAGCAGCAAATGAACTTCAAATGAAAGATGTTAATTCTCCACTTGCCACTACAGTATAATGAACATTTGAACTTAAATAGCAATCCCCACACATAATCAGGAACCCAACAAAATGCCAAGTAGTCAAGTACCAATTAATATAAGAATAGAAATGAAATATAGAAGAATCTAAAGCTCCTAAGTAACAAAACAGAACAATCAATGAAATATAGAAGAATCTAAAGCTCCCAAGTAACAAAACAGAACAATCAATGAAAGTTTCAAATACACTATATTTTACCAAAAGAAAAAACAGAGAGAAAAGGAAAAGCATACCCTTCTCCCTTTCTTTCTCTACACCAGTTTAACTCCTACTGTACACCACAAAATGGTAATACAAAATATTATGTAACCAATTACTCAATCACTCGATTCACTCCTAAAATGGTGGAGCGGACAGTGAACTCGAGAAAAAGGAAATCATGCAAAGCCGTATCAAATAAAAACCATATCCAATAAGGCAATTTGTAATCCACAAACATAAAACATATCCAATAAGGCAATTTATAATCCCCATTATAAATAGATAAAAAAATATAAAACCACCCCATCCATTGATAAAACCAAGCATGCAATCAAAATCCATATCCAAAAGCTAAAATTTGAAACTTGTTATCCTAACAGATCATTTGCAATTGAAGAACCCAAATTGAAGTTTTGTATCCAAAACAACAAGCTAGAACCAACAATAAATTTACCAATATCTGAATAGTGGATTCCAACTCAGAAAACATCCATGAATGGGATTCATATTTAAAAGGACCAAATAATGTTATAGATAACCAAATATTGGCTCACATTGCTAAAAACATCCATAATCAAACCCACCAAAACAGCAATGCGTTATTAAAATGTACAAGACTCTGACACCCAAACCCCCATATCTAAATGGCTTACAAACTGTCTTCCAGTTTTTTATTATTCAATTGGTACAAGTGGAAGGGGAAATTTGAACCATGGTTCTCCTCATAAAGGAGACAAAGCAGTGCCACTGAGCTACAAGGTTATTGGCCACCAACTGTCTTCCAGCTGAACAAATGAAATTTGACACCATGCCCTAACCCACCCCACAAATAATCCCATTTTAATTTCTCAAGACAATGAGAAACAAATTCTAGAATTGGGAATATAGATAGGTAAACTAGATAGTGTGCTCTTTATCAAGGTGATTCTGCCACCTTTCGATAAATAGAATTTTTCCCACCCTGCTTACCTTCTCCCCATCTTTTCCAAAATTTGATATGGGACTAAGGTTTTTTTGTTATTAGTGTTGTTGAAATCATAAAAAAATAAAATAAAACTACCTCATTTTAGTGTCACTAATGGCATAATCTCAAACAGCAACAGACATAAGGGCCAAATTAATAGTGATTGCAAACTTGGAAGTATGAAATTGAAATAAAAAATAAAAAATTCAGAGACCAAAATAACAATTGACCCAAACTTAGAGGGGTAATTTGAACTTTAACCTAAATAATAATAATAAAAAGACCTTTGTTCTTTTCATATCAGAGCCGATGTCATTCACATCAATAACAATTACTTCCAAATTTTCAACTATCCTTATCCAGAGGTTTATTCACGCCCATTAATAACCTCAATCCAGAAAAAAGTGAACAGAACCAAAAACAAAAATAATTAAAGGGACGTAATGACATATAACCAATCAGTTTTTTATTAGCAAACCAGAACAAATGCTCTTATTAACAAGAAAAATATATGTTTAGACATAAAATGAACCACCAAATAACTGGTTTGAGCAACCTAAGGTCACAGTGACAAAGAACCACTTCTACTTCACTATTCACCAAAGCTGTGTTTTCTTCAATTTTCAATTTGCTTGGAAATGATAGTTGATATTCAGAAAATAAACGCATTGATAATCTTCATTTATTAAAAACTTTCTCGTAATGCATCTCAAGGCACATTAATAACCTAGAGGTTCCATGTTACACTAGTAGGACAATGTTTTCAAGAATAAAATAAGGGAAAATGTTCTCTATTATTTTCTGACATTTTAAACCTTTTATGTTACACGATTAACCTAAGTTCCTACCATCAAATGAATAGAAAAAAATTCTCAAATTCATTTTCTTTCCCTTGATTATACATGAAACAAACAAAGCCAAAGTGCAATAACAGTCCACTAGTTCTAGTACAAGAATTCCCTGTCCAGAAACAAAATTAGAAAGTAATGAACAATTGAACGTATATACAACAATCAGCTAGAGGAAGTGGAGAAGGTGTCAAAAAATGTTAACTCTTAAGGATATATCATACTTTGTTGTGCATATATTTGATATTAGTACATTATGAATTTTAACCAAACAAAAATGCTTCTTTCAACATGTCCAAAGTTTATAAGGGACCCACATCACTTACAAAAAAGTTACGTGAGCTTTATCATGACACGAACACGGTGCTGGCAGCAACCACTAAAGACTCATAAGAGGCGAGGGAAGGCTAGTTCCAACCACAAAGTATGGGTTCAGGCCAAACATTTAAATGTTCTTTTTTAACCACATAACTGCAGGTAATGTCATGACGCTTGTTATGGGATTATCTCAATGATATAACTTAAATATGTCAAGAATACCTCAAATCATATGTCAATTTCTGATTCTGTGTTCTGTATATGAATTTTTTTTTTTTTTTTTTTTTTTTTGATAAAGTAATAAAAATATATAAATCAGAAAAAAGAGTCACCCAAGTATGAAGGAAGTATACTGGGCATGTAGTACATGACATATTGTTTTGCATCAATGTAAAATTCACAAAACAGAAATAGTATAACACATTTTTAGATTGAATGCAAAACAACATGTCATGAATGAAACACAGTATGAGAAGGCAATGACAAACATATCAGAAAAATCATAGCAAGCCTAATGAAACGAAACGAGTAAAACACATTTTCAGCATATAAAAAAAGATAATAACATCATTCTTTCATTAATATTTATGAAAGATTATTGCTGAAGTGGTTTGAGTGGGTTTTGTGGAAATGGAGCTCTATAATGACTACAAGTTTGAGAAATCTTTAATGCTAGTTATGTCACTTAAATTCCAAAAACAAAATAGGTGGTGTCAATATCAAGGATTTTCTTGATATTAGCTTGGTTGGAAACGTCTATATGCATATGGCAAAGGTATTAGATAATCTCCTTACCTAATCCAAAAAAAAACAAAAAACAAAAAAAACAAAAAAGGTGTTGGCTAATCACTTAAATGAACAATAGGTGTCTTGTGTTAGATCCAAATGCTTTCAACAAAGGTTGAAAAATCCTTTATTTGGTGTTTATTTACAATAAATGTCTTTGAAAGCAAACTCGATGGCAGTGTTTTAAGAGTAATTTGCAGGCTGTACACTGAAATGATATGTGATTATGTTAACTAGGGCTATTTCATATATCTGTTAGACAGACTCAAATTTGGTGAAAGGAGGAAGTGGGTTGGGTTTTCTATTTGGACAATTTGGTTCTCAATCATGATAAATAGAACCACAATTTTCTTTCTAATAGTTCAAGAGGACTGAGACAATGAGGCCCTTTCTCCATGCTTCTTTTAATTTTGGTTATGGAAGTAAATAATATGATGTTACGCAAGGCTGTGGGGGATGGGTACTTGGCTGCATTTCAAGTTGAAGAAGAAAGTGAAGGGTTTATGGAAAGCTCTAATCTTTTGTTTGCTCATGTAACGTAAATTCAGATCAACTTGGCTATATCTGATGTTTTCCTTCTCTGTTTGGAACCAGTCTCAAAATTAAGGGTTAATCTAAGTAGAACAGAGCTTGAACCAACAGGATAAGTGGAGTGTGTACTGAAGCTAGGCTTAGTTTTGGGTTTTAGAGTGGTGACTATACCTACAGTATATTTGGGATTACTCCAGGTTTGTCCTTTACAACACAACCAGTTTGGAAAGCAATCATTGAAAAGGTAGAAAAGAAACTAGCAAGTTGGAAGAAGCAATATTTATCAAAAGGAGGAATGATCACTCTTATCAAAAGTACATTTATCTACACTACCAATGTGGGTAAATAATCTTTTCCATATCAACACACAACCAAAATAAATAAATGCAGCGCTGAAGATAATTCTACATCATCTATTCCGCTAAACAAAACAGTACTTATTTTTGGCAAACCCCATATTTATTACATTTTTACAACAAACCTTGGGGTTGCCACTAGGGTCATGCCGATGCAACTCCCACACTCAATACAATGTGATACATTTAATCAATTAAAACCATAACAAAATGTCATGACTCTACCTACAGTTACATCGTTCTAAAATATTTTAAATGTTTGGTCTCATCTCTTTATATTTTTATAGTTTCATCTTATACTTCGTTGAATGTACAATTGTGCAAAATAACATGTCATGTACAAAACACAAAATCAGAAGGCAATAGCTGATCATATCAGAAAAACCTAAGCAAGTCTAATGAAACAGGAAGTGTAAAACACATTTTGATATTGAATATGGATTAGTTGTGACAAGTTCAGCGTATAGAAAAAGATAATAACATCAGTATTTCTTTTATATTTACTGTTTCCAGCTTGCAAATGTTTAAGCTCATCATCAACGACAACCACAAAATTGCATTTTACAGTTCTGACCACTCTTTATAGCAAGTCGATAAGAAATTAAGATCCGAAAGCAGTATATTGAATTCTGAAAATGTTTGCTTACAGCCACACAACATTTTCTAGTATATGCCAAGAATAAGATAGAACTGAGGAAAGTAAATGCTGAAATTTTGAGTTGAATCAAGCTTATACCTGTATTTCCTGTTCCTGCTCACTCTCCTTTTGGAAACTTTGTCATTCGGTTTGCCGAGTAAGACTAGATTCTCCATATAATTATCAACACAAATTTTTAATGGCCTCCTATAAATTCCCAAATTCTTAACTTGTTTGCTCTTAGGATCATATGAAGAGATCTCACAGTGAATTGCTGTTTTTGTCTCCACTAATATACTACCATTCTTCTGGAGACCTAATAGATGTCCTCCATTGAAATCAACAGTGAACTGTTTAGTCCAAGAATCAACAACACCATATTCTTTCATCACCCAAATGGAACAGCACTTCATGGCGTTCTCAAGAGTATCATGACATAAAAGAGAAAGCGATCCCCCGATTACTGAGATACGAACATAATCACTCGTACTGAATGCACCATATGGCACAGATATCACGCGAAAAACCTCATCACCCAAGTCAAATGACAAAACTAATGGACACGACTTATTGTCCATATCCTTCCCTAAAAAATGGACAGCCCCATTTAAAGAAGTTGATGGCTCCCAATCAACAAAACTAAACCCGGGTGAAAAAGAGTTGCCAGCACTTGTTATTCTCCAAGAGCCCTCATTAAGAGAGTAAATCTCAACCACAGGTATTTTGGCTGCTTCAGACGTTTTAGTTCCATCTTGAAATACAATCCTCACCACCTTATAATCATTAGTCCGCGGATCAAACCCGAATGCTTGACGACTGGCTATCTTGACAGTAATGCAAGGTTTTGGAAGGGTTATAAATTTTCTAATAGAGGGATTCCAAAGAACAAAGCGGTCTTCCTCAAAAAGACTGAACAATCCATTCGCGGAACCGATTAAATTAAATTGGCATAAAAAACGACACGTTAGTGGGAAATCAATGTGTTGAATTTGATCAGATGAGGAGTCAATGGCAACGTCAATTAATTTGTAGTAGTCTAAATAGGGATACAGTTGCCTAACAATTAATTTGTTGGAGGAAAGTGAAAGCGATCGAGTTAGATGGTATTTGATGAAGGCAGAGGTTGTGATTAGAGAGTTCCATGATTTTGAAACGCACCTGAATCGAATTAGGGATTTGACGGGAAGTCTTTGCAGAATTTCCAGCACCACTTCCTCCGGGAGATAGTCTGACATTCCTAACCCTAACCCAATTTCAAGCTTTTTCTGAAATTTTCGATTTCAATTTCAGGCTAATTTGGTTCGACTGTTTCTATTTGTTTCCTTTTTGCACTGTTCTGCTTTGTTATAATCAAACGAATTAGTGCCAAGCTTTTCAACTTTTATCACAAAAGTTAGGGGCAAGACTCCCGCCATTGAAAGTTGAAAACCCTATAACGTACACAGTACACATTTATTTATTTATTTTTATATCTCCATTTATTTCTGCGCATCATTTATACAATGTACTGCTCCTGTGTAGTCTGTACTCACCCGGAATAAGTTAGAAAAGAAGAAGAAAAAAACCGATTGGACGAAATTGGACGGAATTGAATCAAATTCGAGTAATGAAATGTATTGGATTGAATTGGACTGAAATGGGTGTATGTTTTTCTTCAAGTAGGAGTGGAATTGGCTCTTCAACTTTGTCTTGAAAACTATATATATATATATATATATATATATATGAATGGGAAGAAAAAGTTGACATAACCGTTGGTATAGCTCAACATAAACGTAGTAATAATAAATGATAAGTTTTAATTTTAAATATTTTATGTGTAACCATTTTGGTCCAATTCTCTCTCTCCCCTCCTTCCCTCCCTCTCTAAGAAATGAAATATTCAAATCACTATTGCTTGGGCAAAATGATTTTTTATTTTTTATTATTTCTATTCATTTTCCAATTTTTTTTATATTTATTTGTGTTTCTCGAGGGTGAAGAAAGAGACTAGATGATGCACATTGTGTGTAAAATAGATCATAGAATAGATAATCAGGTGTGACTTGTGAGTATTTTGAAAAATGATTAACTAAAATAGAAAGACAAAGTATTTATCATAAAATAAACAAAATTTTTTACATAGGCTAGTGTAAATGCTCTTATAGTATAATTTATTGAACAAGAAAAAGAAACATATTACTAAAGAAAGGAATTTGAACATTCATTTTCCACTTCCTCAAGGCAAAAATCTACAATAGAATAGGTGGTAATCATTGCATCTATAGTCCTTACATGTCGTCGTTAATCCCTTTCCAAAAGAGAAATAATATTTTTCACAACTTATTTAATAATGTTATAAGCATAATAATTTTCATAGTATTTTTTGTAGCAGTTGAGTTGGTGAATTTTTGTTAGTTCTCATATGGATCCGTGACTAACACCACTTTATCACCTACCATTAAGAACTTGTCACCTTAGCAATTGTGAAAAATTTTGAGAATTTAGGCTTTTTGCAACTTTATTTTCACAATTATGGATTTTTTTAAAAGGAAATTTTGTTATAATTTGTTGTGATTAGAACATCACTTTCACCTTGGTCGAGTACTAAAACCACTTTTATTGTGAAACCAAACCCATGCCAATAAGAAAAACTAGAGATTACTGGTCAGATTTCATTTTATTTGATATAACATAATGGTCGGGACTGAGGTTCTAAAGACTTTCTAGATCGCTCAATTACAATAAGTCATATCAATATATCATCACATCAATAAATTGTGAAAAAATGTTATAAAAGAAGTTTTCTATGGAGCATTATTATTTGATAAAAAAATTTGAAATAGTTTCTAACCACACTCGCTCTTGCTCCACTTGATGTGCATATTGTGGAAGTGCATGGGCTACCTTGTTTCCCTTCTTTCGTGTATGTCTATATAACCACCTGAAGCACTTCATCTCCTTTTCGAGTGATCTTCCCGTTTTGTTAAGAGCCACTGTTATGGTTTTCAATTCTCTTCTAGGACAATTTCTGATACACCTATTTCTTTCACAAATATCAGACCATTGCTCTCTTCTTGCCGCCATAGCCTCCACTGATTTTGCGTCTTCCACATTGGTGTGCCTTTCACTAAAAGCTACAATCATTTAGCCTTCACTGTTTCGAATAATCTCCTCAATGCCGGCTTTGTTTTCATCTTTGAAGATGGCCCATCAAAGTTGGCCTTATAGACTCCATTTCCAATGGAGCTTCCCACTTTGTGTTTGTTTGTTATTCTTGCTTAACTTTTTCATTGACTTGGGGTTTCATTTGTCAAGTTTTGATTCTCACACATCCACTATTCCACATCTTTTTTTTCACATCCGCTTGATATGTTAAAAAGTGGATTTTAAATCAATTATGGATATGTGTGTAAAATAATGGATCTGAATTAGTGTGAAAGAATATTTTTTCTTTTCTTGCCCCTTGCAACTCATTTCCATGCTTCTAGATTATCCAAGCTATTATGACAAAGAGCTCTAACCGATCTGAGGAGTTTACATTCACTTCTTCCACGTGTAACTTCTTGTTCTTGTGTCCACTTATTCCCCCTCTAGTTTCGGCATTCCTTCTCCTTTATCAACATAGAATACACACTTTAATTTTGTAGCTACCACTTAAGAGTCATCATCCAAATCTATTTAGCTTCAGGTAACCTATAGCTCAACGGAATTTCCTTTATTGCTTTTCATCTATGTGGCATGAAGATGTAGTCTATCAATCTTTGATTCCACTCTGCTGCTATGTTCATCTAGATCAATCAGTGAGCTCACTGCAGCTTCAGGGTGGACCTTTACTGGTGAGACTAGCATATAAGGCGTTGGGGTGGGGAGCTATTTGTCACTCCAAATCTTCACTTTCCTTCCATCACCCATCTCATACCTATACTGAGCACCATTCGTGGCCCCAAAGATAATTCTCCAAGCATATGAACTAGCTCCATTCATATTCGCCTCCATAAATTTGCTTGTTAGAGAATATCTAGCTTTATTTACTCTATAAAGAAGTGAATGGCTATCATTCATTAAAACTGCCACCCTATTTGCTAGTAAAGCTAATTTAAACTCACGAAGTACTTTAAATCCAACTCCTGCTTGTGACTTGGGTACCCACATTTTGTCCCATCTAAACTAGTTTATTTTCCTTTCTTTGTCCATACAACTCCACTAGAATTTTCACATCTTAGAAATCAAGTCGTGCATAATTCCTCTGTGAGCCTAAAACTGAAACAACTCATAGGGTATGGAAAATGACAAAGGCCACTACCTTGATTAGTATCTCTTTCTTGGCTTGAAAGAGTAGCTTCTCTTTCCACTTTCAAAGCTTCTTCCACATCCTTTCTTTTATTTCAACAAACGCTTTTTTACTTCTTATATTTTTATCTTCAAATTCAATGAGGGTAGTAAGAGGTATTTTTCATATTGATCCAGTGCTCTCAAACACCTAGCAAGGTTATGATTACATCGTGACTCTCAACAAATATATTTCCACTTAAAAATATGTATTTTCTTCTCACAGATTACCATATCTAACCTGAGGCCTCTTTATATTGTCTTAAGATATCTTAGATAACAAAATAAAGTAGCAATAGAGACACATTCCTTTACAATTGATATCCATTATTCAT
This sequence comes from Quercus aquifolioides, assembly GCA_019022515.1. NCBI lineage: Eukaryota > Viridiplantae > Streptophyta > Magnoliopsida > Fagales > Fagaceae > Quercus > Quercus aquifolioides. The sequence goes on along the minus strand of CM032333.1, from coordinate 20,602,711 downwards.
GAAAAAACCCAATCTTCTTATCAATTTTTCAAGAAACACATCACCTTTCAAGAAACCCATCTAAAATAATATCGTCTCATAGTACATAATTTACTAAATTCATTGAAAACTACCTTTTTTTTCTTCTTCTAAACATATAAAACAATACCTTTCATATCAATCACAAATTTTACGAGTGTCAAATCAAGACCATAATTTCCCAGTAATAACAAAATATGAAGAAAAAATCTCATTCCCCCCGCAAGGTCACCTTTCCTGACCTGCAAAAGAGGATCTTTGTTGTACTTGTGTTGAACTTTGATCTCCAGCACCACTAGACATGTCCCCAGCCTAAAAAATAAGATAAAGAACTCCAATCAACATTATATAATAGAACTCTAATTACTGCATAAAGTAATGCATTTACATTAAAAAAAAAGCAATATATTTATAACAAGAGAGATGCTACGTTTACAACAATTTTACAATATTTTTACAAAAAATCACAGGTGGTTAGTTGTTATTGGTTTAAATTTGAAACTAACACTAAGATTACTTTTTTGCTCCAACAATAACAACCAGTAACAATCTGTCATTTAAGATTTGTTATAAAAATGTTGTAGACATATCATTCCTCTTATAACAAAAGCACAACGATGTAATAACCTGGCCCCTGAATTGTTGAATCAAAAATACCACTTTTGATTTTATAGTGTCCATTCTCTCCAATTGTGATTTTAAAGGGGTCATTTTCTCCATCTTCTGTTGTAGCATTGTCTCTTCTTCAGCCTATAATATATGATAAATAACTCCAATTAACAATATAACTCAACTCTATATACTGCATAAAGTAATACATTTATATTAAAAAATATATAATATAATTATAACAAAAGCTCACCGAAGTAATAACCTGGCCCCTTAATTGTTGAATTATAAAGACCCATTCTGATTTTACAGTATCCATTTTCTCCACTTTTGATATTAAAAAGGCTATTTCATCCATCCGCTGCTGCAGTAATGTCTCTTGTTGACATAGCAATGCCTCTTGTGGCTGACATTCTCTCTCATCGTGTATCATTGCCATTTGTAGAGTCATTAGTATTGTCTCTACTTGATGTAGTATTGTTTCCTGTTGATGTATTATTGGCTGTAGTAGCTGGCATAAACTCTCTTCTTGTATTGTTTCTTGTAGCTGGTGTCTTGCCTTTTGTAGCAGGTGTACTCTCTGCTCTTCATCTGAAGTCGACCTGGAAATTTGGTAGCAATAGATACACTAAAAGGCTTGGATGGTTGAAATACAAAAAATGATTTGAACAATTAGTAAAATCAACAAATATCATATTAGAAAGCAACCCGTTATAGAAAATCCACACAATCAATCGTTTAAACAAGAGAAAAAGGAAGTTATGAAGATGTCTACATTTTCAAATTTCTTGCATATTAAGCTGCAAAATTACAAACATATGAAGCGATGAGGTGGATAACTTTACCTATTCCAAATGTTTTGGGCATGAAGAAGAATCAAATTTAAGCGTGAATGACCTCTATCTCAAAAAAGTGAAGTCAGAGAGAGAATCCTCTAAATCCTTCGGGCATGATGAGTCATCAAATAGGAGCTTTATTTAAGAAAAAAGAGATACAAGACCCTGCTAGAAAATAACTAGAACCCCAATCCCAAACACAAAAACAAACACAAACACACATGTCTCTATCAACTTAATAAATCTCAAAAACCCAATGAAACCAAGTCAAAGTAATTGATAAAAGAGGAAAGAAAACCTGGGAAAAATAGGTACCTAAAAAGCATATAAAAATTTGGAAAATCAAAATAATGTCAATAAACAATATTAGGAATAAAGCCATGTGAAATCAAATTTAAAAAAGAAAAGAAAAATGTGGATTAGAGAGTGGTGGATTGGCTTTTGTACCTTTCGTTTTGGTGACCAAAATTTAAAGAAAAGCACCAAGAAGTAGTGCAAATTTTTTTTAATCCTTTTTTCTTTTTTAAAATCAAGGAAACTCTTCAAGCAACCCCTCTTGAGTAAACCCCGGACACATGACCTTGCTTGTAAGAACTGTGCATCAAGTAATCTCCAGCCTAGATCTATAGTTTGTGGGGGAGGGGGAAGGAGGTGAGGTTTGAACCAGAGATATCAGGCACCACAAAGGATGGCACTACCACTATGCTATCACTTAAACCCTGTGCAATGCAACTATTAAGAGAAAGAATAGTAACATGAAAAGTTTGGCTACCAAAGATTGTGGCCAGAGACTGTGTTAGAGAACAGTGAAACAAAAAAAGAAAATTATTATTGAAGAGGCTTGAGTGGGTTTTGTAGAAATGGAGCTCTATAATGACTACAAGTTTGAGAAATCTTTAATGTTTATGTCACTTAAATTCCAAAAGTGAACAATAGGTGTCTTGTGTTAAATCCAAATGCTTTCATTAAAGGTTGGAAAATCCCTTATTTGATGTTTATTTCCAATAAATGTCTTTGAAAGCAAACTTGATGGCAGTGTTTTTAGAGTAATTTGTAAACTGTACACTGAAATGATATGTGATTATTTTTACTAAGGCTATTTCATATATCTGTTAGATAGACTCAATTTTGGTGAAGGAGGAAGTGGGTTTGGTTTTCTATTTGGACAATTCGGTTGTCAACCATGGTAAATAGAACCACAATTTTCTTTTCTAATAGTTCAAGAGGACCGAGACAATGAAACCCTTTCTCCATGCTTCTTTTAATTTTGGTTTTGGAAGTACATAATAGGATGTTACACAATGCTGTGAAGGGTGGGTACTTAGCTGCATGTCAAGTTGAGGGAGGAAGTGAAGGGGCCCTTTTGTTTGCTCATGATACAATGGTATTTGTGACGTAAATTCTGATCAACTTGGCTCTATATGATGCTTTCCTTCTCTGTTTTGAAGCAGTCTCATAATTAAGGGTTAATCTAAGTAAAACAGAGCTTTACCAACAGGAGAAGTGGAGTGTGTAATGAAGCTAGGCTTGGTTTTGGGTTTTAGGGTGGTGACTCTACCTACGGTATATTTAGGATTACTCCACGTTTGTCCTTTACGACACAACCAGTTTGGAAAGAAATCATTGAAAAGGTAAAAAAGAAACTAGCAAGTTGGAATAAGCAATATTTATCAAAAGGAGGAATGATCACTCTTATCAAAAGTGCATTTATCTAGACTACCAATGTGGATAAATAATCTTTTCCATATCAACACACAACCAAAATAAATAAATGCAGCGTTGAAGCTAATTCTATATCATTTATTCAGCTAAACAAAACAATACTTATTTTTGGGCAAATCCCATATTTATTACATCTCTGCAACAAACCTTGGGGTTGTCACTAGGGGCCACCCTGATGCAACTCCCACACTCAATACAATGTGATACATTTAATCAATCAAAACCCCTAACAAAATGTCATGACTCTAGCTACAGTTACATGGTTCTAAAAACTTTTAAATGTTTGGCCCATCTCTTTTTATTTTTATAGTTTCATCTTATACTTTGTTGAATGTACAACAGTGCAAAATAACATGTCATGTACAAAACACAAAATCAGAAGGCAATGGCTGATCATATCAGAAAAATCTAAGCAAGTCTAATGAAACAGTAAGTGTAAAACACATTTTGATATTGAATATGGATTAGCTGTGACAAGTTCAGCATATAGAAAAAGATAATAACATCAGTCTTTCTTTTATATTTACTTTCTCCAGCTTGCAAATGTTTAAGCTCATCATCAACGACAACCACAAAATTGCATTTAACATCCTAAAGCAGTACAGTATCTAGTATATGCCAAGAATAAGATACAACTGAGGAAAGCAAATGCTGAAATTTTGAGTTGAATCAAGCTTATACCTGCATTTCCTCTTCCTGCTCGCTCCCCTTTTGGAAACCACATCATTCGGTTTGTCAAGTAAGACTAGATTCTCCATATAATTATCAACACAAAAATAGTACGGCCTCCCACCAATTCCCAAATTCTTAACTTGTTCGCTCTTAGGTTCATACAAAGTGATGCCCCAATAATGTGGCAGTTTTGCCTCCACTAATATATTACCATTCTTCTGGAGACCTAATACCCTTGAAAGTCCTCCGTTGAGATTAACAGTGAACAATTTAGTCCAAGAATCAACAACGCCATACTCTTTCATCACCCAAATGGAACAGCATTTGTTGACCGTGCTTTTATGAGTATCATGACATAATAGAGAAAGAGATCCCCCAATTACTGAGGTATGAAAATAATCAATCCCAGTGAGTGCACCATTTGGCACAGACATCTCGCGAAAAACCTCATCCCCCAAGTCAAATGACGAAACTAATGGACACCATTTATTGTCCCCAATCCTCAAAACTTATCCCGAGTGAAAAAGAGTCCCCAGCACTTGTTATCCTCCAAGAACCCTCACTAAGAGAGTAAACCTCAACTAGAGGTATTTTGGCCTCTTCAGAGGTATCAGTTCTACATTGAAATGCAATCCTCACCACCTTATAATCATTAGTCCGCGGATCAAACCCGAATGCTGAACGACATGTAACACGGCCGTGCTTCTTGACAGTAATGCAAGGCTTTGGAAGGGTTATAAATTTTCTAATAGAGGGATTCCAAAGAACAAAGCGATCTTGTTCAAAAAGGCTGAACAAGCCATTCGCGGAACCGATTAACAGGAAATGGTTTATACGACGACTCGTGAGCGGGAAATCAATGTGTTGAATTTGATCAGATGAGGAGTCATTGTTATTGTCAATTAACTTGTAGTGTTCTACATGGGGACTATCAACGCAGTGCCTAACAATTAATTTGTCGGAGGATTTGGGAAGTGATCGAGTGAGATGGGAATTGATGAAGGCAGAGGTTGTGATTAGAGAGTTCCATGATTTGGAAACGCACCTGAATCGAATTAGGGATTTGACGGGAAGTCTTTGCAGAATTTCCAGCACCACTTCCTCAGGGAGATAGTCTGACATTCCTAACCCTAACCCAATTTCAATTTCATTTTTTGGTTCGACTGTCTCTGCTTTGTTATAATCAAACAAATTAGCGCCAAGATTTTTAACTTTAATTTAATCACAAAAATTAGGGGCAAGATTCCCGCCAATGAAAGTAGAAAACCCTCTCAGTATACATTTATCTATTTATTTTTAAATCGCCATCTATACAATATACATCATTTATATTTTACTACCCATACATTTATTTATTTATTTTTAAATCGCCATCTATGCAACTAGCCTCTAAGCAAACGTGAGCATGTGCTTTTTTATTTTTTTGGATAAAATTTAATAATTTGTATATATTATTATTTAGGAATATGTTTTTTAATTTTTCAAACAAATAAAAAGAATAAACTTTAGAGATAAGCCATGCCTCTAATTTCTTTTTTGAGTGTGAAGGACTTTTTTTTTTTTTAAATTTTAGGAGTTTTCTTTTTGAATTCAAAATGAAATTTGTTATTTGATATTTATGACCCTATTTCTAAATGAAGTTACCATTCATTAATAAGAGTATTTTTGAACCACATAAAAGTCGAGTGGAAAGAGGGGAATTCATATTACTTCTGGCATCTAGATTCCTAGAAATGTAGCAATTCCTATATTTGGTTTCATTGGGAATCTCTTAAGATTCCTAGGAATGTGAGATGATAATGTTTGGTTTATTCCCAGTAATCTTAAATGAATTATTTATTTTTCACATTCTATGTTTAGATTTAAATGTGAACTACCAATGAAACAAATGCGATCTATTACATATATAATGTATTCACCCTGTTTCTGTGAGCACTTGAATAACATAGTCATACCTAACATCCCCAGGCAATGAGTAAAAATAATCACATTTACGTGTATCAACTGTAAGCAATTCTCCAGCTTTGATTCTTTCTGATATAGAAAGTCCTTCGATTTTCAATAGCTCATTGAATACTTTCATTCTTCTCTTAGCTTCCTCTGACTCAATCTTGGAGCAAGATGCAATGGTGGCCATATGTCCATTAGTTTCTTCATACTTCTTTCCAAAGTCTTTCATTATCTCCATTAAGGTCTGAGTTAGTTCATCATTGGATCTTGACCTCTTCTTATTTAGATTCTTTGAGCTAGCACCTTGATTTGGTATTTGTGTTTGGGAACCATAACCATTTCCATTGATCTCTTCTATACCGGCATTTTTTTTTGTCTCAGCTTCATTTGTAGGAGCTTGGTTTTCTTGTCCTCTATCTAACTCCTTTGTTACATCTGTAGCATGTTGAGCTCTATCCCCACTAGCCCTATCTTTAAGAAACACAAGAGCTAAGTCATCAAAATGAGGGAAGTGCTTATTCCGCAATCCCTCAGCATCTGGATGACCCTGTGTAGACATCAAAATTTTATGATGTATTCACAACTGTCCGATTGTCCATGATAAAATATTTGTGATCAAATTAATTTCCAATTGATGACGTGGACAATCAGCTAATGAAATCAAGCCACGTGGCAACATCAAATGAAGAAAGCCATATGGCAGCGTTAGAAGAAAAAACCTATATGGAAAGTTCTTATTAAATAAAATACCAAATTAAATTCATAATTCAACTCTCAATAATTGCTGAGAGAAAATTCCAAATTACATACTATTGAGTTGCCTATAAATAGAGGCTTCTCATATGAGAAAGGGGAGAACACTTAGAGAGAAAACACTACGGACACTGTCAAAATAGAGAGTCATCTTTAAGTCCAAAAGAGCACCCTTGCTCCCTCAAAATCAAGGCTCATTTCTACTTTTTCAAATCAAAGTGGGGATTCTCCTTCAATCTATTTCGAGATCAAGCCAATGGCCCTCACATCAAATCAAGCACGTTCAACTATTCATTCAACTTGGAGACATCAAAGCACGATTCAAGATCAAGCTTCATAGCCCCTTCAAATTGTAACATTTCTTGGAGATCGAATCAGAGGAATTTATTGTACTCTTTCATTGTAAAGATTCATGCAGAGGATTGTACTCACATATATACAAATCAAATACAAATTGATTATTTGTTACACCATTTCGTGACCGTGTGATTCTTCTTTTACGAAAATTGTGTGTACACCTTGATAGGAAACAAATATATATATATATATTCAGTAATAAAATAAAAATTGGTCTTTAAGCATGAATGACCCAAAAAAAAAGAAAAAAGATTACCTTGACCCAATCTTCAAATATTTGCTTCTCAACCACAACCATTTTCTCATTATCATTCCAACAAAAACCACTAGCATTTGGACCAAGCATGTTAGTTGTTGCTCGATATTGTCTTCTTAAAGTTTTGTATCTAGATTCTATATGTGGACTTGCCTTTATACCACATCTTGGCAGTTTCTTCTCCATCAATTCCTCTAATTTAGCTGTAAATCCAGGCTTAAAACCATTGTCTGCATTCCATTTAACATCGCCAGCCAGTTCCAATAAACACTCAACCAACTTATCTTCTTCTTCAGCTGTCCATTGGAATTTAGTTCCTTTCTTTCCTTCATTGACAGGTTTACTATATGTATTTTCCACGTCTATGCAAAAGTTGAACATTATACATAATTATCCAAATAAAAATGTAAGTACTGCATTTTTAAGAAAAAAATTATACAAGAAATTCATGATGGTAATTAAGGTCAACAAACTTTGTAAAAGAACAAAAAACACAACAAAAAAATACCACCAACTGAAATTATATTATAAAACAAATTCATGAAATTTTTAAATAAATAACAAAAACCATATTTCAAATTGAACATAAATTGTAAATGAGAAAATTACAAATTACGTAACTATAATGTCAAATTGAGTAGCACCTAACTATATAATAGAATGAAAAGATACCAAGTAAACATCATCTCCAATTCAATGCCTAGAGGCCCTCCATTGTTCGTACATTTCTTCAGCCAACTTATCTCTCCAATCACTCCATGCATCAGATGTCTCCACATACCTTATATGCTCACCATCCAAGCTTGAGCACCTGAGTTGTCAGACAAGGGAGAGTTCTCTTGAAGGTCAAGTGGCATCTCTCTTCTTATATAGCTGTGGAGTAGTGCACAAGCTGAAATGATCCAACATTGGGTCTTGATTGGATAAAATGATCTACTCCTAATTATTGCCCATCTTCCTTTTAGTAGGCCAAAGGCTCTCTCAATGATATTCCCAGCAGAAGAGTGTTTCATATTAAAAAAATCTTTAGGAGAAGTAGGTTAGTGACCTTGCCTCCAATTATTTAGGTGATATCTTTGTGCTCTATAAGGTGCAAGAAATCCCTCACCGTTGGTGTAACCAGCATCACACAAGTAGTAGTAACCTAACTCCATTTTTAAACTATAAGAATTTAAATAGACGTGTCCAAAAAAAAGTAGTGATTAATAAGTATTTATTTACCTTGAGGGACTTTCAATCCATTTCTCCTAGAAATTGCATCTCTTAAAACTCTAGAATCTACAGCTGAACCCTCCCAACCAGGCAATAGATAGATAAATTGCATATCGTGCGAACACACTCCCAGCACATTGGTGGCTATTTCATTTTTCCGGCTTCGATATCTAGGCCTGTCTTCAATTGACCCATTGACTGGAATATAGGTTCCATCTAGCGCACCTAGACAATTCTATTATAGGACTTATTCATTATATTTAAATCAATAATAAGAAATACATAGAAACATTCTAATCTAAATAGTAATGTACCTTAAACCATTTCCATCTTTCATCAGTACAGTTCTCAGGTATAGGCTTCGGTTTCTTAAAAAGGATGCTATGAAGATGAAGGATAGCATGCAATACAGCATTGAAGTTTCTACTTATACTCTCACTCGACCGAGCTAATTGTCGTGCTACAACTCAATTTTTTGCATGATGTGCAAGCACATGTAGAAAAGACGCTACCATCTCATCCATTTCCATATTCTTAGATGGCCTCAAACCCCCATGTATGTGGAGCATGTCACAAAGTTTTCTAAATGCTCTCCTGTCCATTCATACATTGTTTATGGATGCTGTATCGTCCATCCAAACCATTTGATTCATATTCACAACTCTCACATTTGCTCTCTCTAATATTTGATCACCACAACCTCCAATTCTTCCCAACTCTCCTATTCTTAGAAAGAATCACTATTGCACACATGTGCAACGTCATCCACATTTGACGTAGTAAATCTAATTGATGTAGCAATACAACTAAAATTTTCCTTTTATGATTCCTTGGTGGTCGAGCCATCACTGCAATCATACACAAGAAATAAAAAATTGACATTTAAGAAAATTACAAATTATTAAAACAACTGCTACCAGACTAGCTTCCAGTGTGACATATAGCTATGTAACTAATATAATGGAAGAAAACTACTTGGGATACTTACTAATAAATTCTTATTAGTTAAAAAAATTTATTGTTTTTAATCTTAGATTAGCTATTGCCCGTAAATGACCAGTGCAAAAAGAGTAAATTGAGTTTCCTCCATTATATATTCTCACAATAATATCAAACCAATGAATCAAGGCTGGAAAAAAAAAAGCATATACTGTGTTTAGGATTTGATGGTTACTCACCCCGTGTAACATATGTATCTAGAAATAAAGCCATTAATCTAAATAAATAAATAAATAAAAAATAGATGAAGCCACCAATCCAAATCTATATTTCTAGTAACTAAATAAAACCAAGATCTGAGATACGAATAGATACATTAACAAATTTCCATGAAAATAAATCCATTAATAATTTGTTGAACAACACACACACAACAACAAAAGTGAATACCTGGCAATAATGGAGAGTCCCCTTCCAACTTTTCTTTTCTTTTTTCCACATGTGAAACCTAAATAAAACTTTGTTAAAGAATATATTAACAAAGTTGTCTATTCTGTTTATGTTATTTTGGCAGGAAAAGATAAAGAAAAGGGAAAAGATATTGATAATTTGTTTTATATTTTATTTTAATTGCTTAAATGATAAGGAAAAAGGGTTAAAATTGTCAATTTATAAAAAATACAATTTCTTTTAAGCTTGGGAATCTGGATTCCCACCTGTTTTAATGGGAATCCACATTCCTACTAAGGGGGGTTTAAGGGGGGAATCCAGATTCCCCTGGAATTTGATTCCCTAGCGTGATTTGCAACCAAACATAAGAATCTTTAAACATTCCTAGGAATTCTAAAACATTACCGCGTACCAAACACCACATTAAAAGTTACACAAATTCAAAAAAATTTCATTCTAAAAAAAAGGCGAAAAGCACATTTTAGTCCCTACATTTTCACGCTATTCTCACTTTGGTCCCTAACTTTTTTTTTTCACCGATTTTAGTCCCTATCCTGGAAAACGCATCTCATTTTAGTCCCTGACGTTACATCAGAGACGAAAATTGCATAGCTAGCAAACGAAAAAATTTAAAAATATTAAAATAATACCTACGGTGTCCACGTGGCTTTCCACGTCAGCCTCTAAATTAAAAAAAAAATTAACTAAATAAAAAAATTAAAAACAGAAATAAAAATCAAACCCAGCAAGAACATGATGAACAAAACACAAACCCAGCAAGAACAAGATCAACAAAACACAAACCCACAACTTTAAAAATCGAAAAATTAAATTCAAACCCATATTTCAAACCCCCACACCACCAAAACATCAAACACAAAAATCAAATCCAGATTTTCGGCCCCAAACTCAAAACTTAAAACCCAAATTTTCTTATACTTTCTGAGAAACCAAACACAAACCTCAGATCCAAACCATAGAGTTGAAACCAAACCACCTCCAACCTCAGATTCAAAACTATCAAACCCAAACGAAATCAACCTCACCTGACAACAAAACCATCTCCTCTCTTAGCCGACGCTGCTTTCCAAAAGCAAAAGCAATTACCAAAATTGACATTCCAAACCCTAACAATTACCAAAATAAGCTCAGCTCAAATATCCAAAGCAATCTCACATTTCGCCCTAATTGCAATCGAAATTGAAGGAAAAATTGACTAACCAATTGCGGCCTAGGACCTCATCGGCGCGATAGCTGGTGACCAATTCGAAGATGGTGTTGACGTAGATGATAGGGTGGTCGGGCTTGAGAGCGTCGGTGACAACGAACCCACACGTTGCCGTTTGGAGGAGGTTCCCAACCGGAAAAGGCAGTGGGCCCCCATCGTTAAGCTTGAAGAACCCGACCTCGTCTTCTTCGTCTCCGCTCAGATCCGATGAGTGGTGGGCAATGTTTTGTGTTTGGCTATGAGTTTTTTTTTTTTATGAGTCGTGTTGGGTGTGGCAGTGGTGTATGGGTTTGAATTTAATTTTTTGGGTTTTAAAGTTGCTGGGCTTGTGTTTTGTTGATCTTGTTCTTGCTGGGTTTGTGTTTTATTTCTGTTTTTAATTTTTTTATTTAGTTAAATTTTTTTAATTTAGAGGCTGACGTGAAAAGCCTCGTGGACACAGTGAGTATTATTTTAATATTTTTAAATTTTTCCGTTTGCCAGCTGTGCAATTTCCTTCTTTGATGTAACGTCAGGGACTAAAATGAGACGCGTTTTCCAGGATAGGGACTAAAATCGGTGAAAAAAAAAGTTAGGGACCAAAGTGAGAATCGCGTGAAAATGTAGGGACTAAAATGTGCTTTTCGCCCAAAAAAAATGTAGTAGTTGTTTAATAGTGGTAGACGTGTAGAAGAATTTTTAAAATTGGATGTATTAATTTAGTGCAAATGCAATTAGAAATAGATAATTGTGGGTAATATTTTTTTAAAAATTAAAAACCTGATAAGAGAGTGACAGGTGTTTTGAAATTTAGTATTCGACGTTGTTGACCCTATTTCTAAAATACTCACTATCTATTCATGAGGTGATCATGGTGTTGATTTCTAAGACATTTGTAAGAAAAGTTATTGGATACTTGATGAGGGTATTTTTTACTTTAAAAAAAATCCGGCTGAAGGAAGGGAATCTTCTTATAGATAGTACTAGTCTCTAAGCATGCACGTTGCACGTGGTTAGAGGCTTTTCTATTTTTTTTTTTTTTTTTTTGTAAAAGTTAATAATTTGTATTTATTATAATTTAGAAATATTTTTTTTTATTTTCCAAACAAATAAAAAAGATAAACTTTAGAGATAAGCAGTAATTGTAATTTCTTTTTTGAATGTGAAGGAAAAAAATCCTAAATTTTAGGAGTTCTCTATTTGAATTCAAAATGAAATTTGCTATTTGACATTTATGACCATATTTCTAAATGAAGTTACTCTTCACTAATGAGGGTATTTTTCAACCACATAAAAGTCTAGTTAAAAGAGGGGAATCCTCTTATATATAGTACAGATAGATATCTTTGCAGTTTCTCAGATTCTTTAAATACTACTATCGTCATCACAAGTGCTTCGCGCGTGCGATGAGGCTCTTTATTTTTTTTTTAGTATTATAAATTTTTACTTGTTCTAGCTTGGATGGTAGAGTTCACCATAAAAGTTTAAATTTGAAAAAAAGAAACACCACACCACCATACTTTAATAATTTTCCAAAAAATTTTAATCGCTCCATTTGTTTTGAAATAAAATATTTTTTGGAAAATGATTTTCAATTTTTAGGCATTTGTTTGTATATAAAATGTGGTCAAATTTGTAGAATATTTTTTATTGACTGTAAAATCCTTTATAAAAATCTGTAAAAATGTTTTACCTTTAAAATTTTGATAAAATATTGTACAAAAACACAGAGTGACTTTTCCTTACCCCATCTGGTAGTTAGGTCATAGGTCGCGTGGGCTAGGCAACTGATGCCGATAGTTAGACAACTAATGCTAGTCATCGAAGCCATAGTTCTGAAAATCATGTCGGGGTCCAGTCACCAGAGCTGTTGTTCAACGATCAGTGATTGAAGACACAATTCCAAAAACGGTGCCAGAGGCCTGATAATCGAAGCCATCATTCCGATTACAAATATTGGAAGTTTAGTAACTGAAAACACCACTTCCAATAGTCGTTGACAATTCGATGCCAGAGCCACCATTTTGGCTGCCAATTCCAATGATCTGGTCACCTAATCTCTGGCATCAGTAGCTCCAATGGCTGAGCCACCAGTTCTGATTGTTTGCTAGAAAAAATTTACTTATCATACTAAACACCTAAAAATATTTTACTTCAAAACAAATGGATTTGTATCATCTTTCAATTCCAAAATCCCACAATTTTTTATTAAATAGGTAAAATTTAATTTGCTAACATGAATAGTTCAATTTTTCCTCACACAAAAAAGAGGCACAATATTAGACAGTAATAACTTTTATGAACTTGAAATTTTTTTAATTTTTTTAAAGTATGAAAACGCAAAGTATTTTTATGAACTCCTTTTTTATAAACTCCTTTATAATTTCTCACACCTAAAACCTCTATCAATTTGAATATCAAATATGGTTAACGTCTTTGATTATTAAAAAATGATAACAAGTTAACAACTTCAAAGCATATCTCACTGCAGTTCAAGTTGGTCGCTGATAGTCGCGTCGTAACGACAAACACATGACCAATACAACAATAAAACACAAGAATTGTCTCACAATACAAACCATATCTCATAATCACCTTCTCAAAAAAAAAAAAAAAATCAATCTCATAATCACTTCAAAACCATAGTCACATTACCTATATTGTAATAAACTATAACAAATTAACCAAGGATTGTACAAGAAGTGTCAATTTTGTGGCATCAAGAATCCAACCAACCAATGAATTCTAATCAATTCTTCAATAAATAAAGACATAACAAAACACTCAAATCAAATCAATATCCTATAAAGAACCGACACAAATTTTCTCTCATTATGTACCATACTCCACAAACATAGTTGCGTAGAAAATCATATACTATATAATAAAAGTTGGACTTAGAAGCCGTGGTTGTGCCAAGTGGCTGCACCATATTGTAGAAATTTTTTTAGATTTTTAGATTTTTTTTTTAAATATATAATTTTTCTATCGTATAATTTCTAAGTTGATAAATATCTTAATTTGATTACAATTCAAATTCTTCATCTGATCTATCAAATCCTTTTTTTATTACTAAACTACACGTAAAAGAAAACATTTATATATATAAAAAAGGTAGCAATGTGTATTATTAAAAAAAAAACAACAACGTGTATTATAAAAAATATATATATATATATATATATAAAATTTTTCTTCACCTATAATTTCTAAGTTGATAAATATCTTAATTTAATTACAATTCAAATTCTTCATCTGATCTATCTAATCCTTATTTAATTACTATACTACACATAAAAGAAAACATTTATAATTTTTAAAAAGTATATATATAATTTTTCTTCTCCTATAATTTCTAAGTATATAAATATCTTAATTTAATTACAATTCAAATTCTTCATCTGAGCCATCTAATCCTTATTTAATTATACTACGCGTAAGAAAAAAAAAAACACACACACACACACACACTCATATATATATAAAAAAAGTAGCAACGTCTATTAAAAAAAAAACAGCAACGTGTATAATATTATAAAAAATAAAAAAACAAAAAAAAAACGTAGCGTAATATAATCATTCTCAAATTCTTCATCTAATCCATCTAATCATGATATAAAAAAAATTTAGCAACATGTATTATAAAAAAAAACATTTAGCTATTATTTTTTTAATAAAAATATGTCTTCTCTCATGCTTTCAAGGACAAAAATTAAATTCTCATGTTAGTCTCTCTACTTCAAAAATTTAAATATTTAGTAATTTAGATTGTTCTTAATTATTGAATTGAGGTTTCCATTTAAATATAATTTCAATTGTTGCTTTCGATAGTTTCTAATTATTAAATTCAAGGTTTATCCATTTAATACATGTGACTAATTGAGCCTTAAAGTTCAATATATTATTGAAAATCAATTTATATTTTTTTAGGTATTTCTACCATCTTCCATTCAATTATATATA